>WMED01014515.1:0-13994 GCA_019650415.1 Pipa parva | reverse complement strand
GCACACTGCTTAACCAATAGCAGTCAGGCAACTTTTTCTTCTTATGCAGAACAGAAAGGAAAGGGAGAGGGAAAATGTCAGCTCTCAGGAAGACTAATTAATGGAAGCAAACGGTAAGTTGCTTAGTATAAAGGAGTTTTATATGTATATGTGCAGTTATATCAGCACTATAGTGCCCCTTTAAGCAACTTAAATTAGAGGAATCAGAACTTTCAGAAAGTTACTTTAAGTAGGTAGGTCAAAACAACTTACTTTAGACCTTTTAGAAAGTAAAATGTTTGATTTACTAGGTTTGCTTTATGTTGTTTTGTGTATGGCCCCGATTAATTCCTTGTAAAACATTAAGCAAATATATTAATAAATTATATTTGCTAAAGTTTTTATTAAGCAAGTAACACGTAATGGTGCAACATACTGTACATTTATTAACCAAAATCCTAGGGCAAAAAATATATAACAGTAATAATATTTGGACATATGGTTGGTCTTAGACAAGACAGAATATACAAAAAAACAAAATAAGCAAAGATACTTATCGGCTGAGACTTCCTGCCGCTGTATTATGACTTCCTGCTGGAGCTGGGGTTAGTTATGGGTTTTGCTGTCAGAAATGCATAGTCCAGCCAATTGTTGTGGAAGAAGATGGCGTTCACTCTCACATTAAGCTGAATTCCCCCAGTCTACTGCCAGTGGGAGTCTGCAATGGATTCCTTCTGCTAGACAATGAATGCTTATTTATTTCAGCATTATTGTTCAGTTTAATGTTATTTTAATGTTATTTTAATGTGCGCAAGCTGGTATAATTTAAAATTTAATGGAAACCACTTTAAACCAACAAAATCCAAATTTATCATGCATAAATGCTTATTAATATATGCATGTAGTGTTACAAAATCTAAATTACTATATATATATATATATATATATATATAGAGAGAGAGAGAGAGAGAGAGAGAGAGAGAGAGAGAGAGAGAGAGAGAGAGAGAGAGAGAGAGAGAGAGAGAGATTGAGAGAGAGAGAGAGAGAGAGAGATATTCTACCTTATTATAGATCCTGAAATATATTAGCTTCTGCAAGGTACACAGGATTTGGTGACTATGCCACAAAGCTGTCTTTTTAAGACAAAGTTCTGCTCTGGATTAGGTATCCACATGTGGTCTGCTTGTTGGTTGCAGATCACTAGAAGGGTTGTGGGTAAAGCAATTCTGACTTCTGTATGGGCAATTCAAGCAAGTTTGTCAACAAAGGTTTTCTATTGTCATCAAATCTAAGGAGGATATTAGGTTTGGTGACAATAGAAAACCTTTGTTGATGAGCTCAATTTTTAATCGATTTCATGCGAGTAACTTTCAGGGGGTTATTCACTAAAGTCCGAATTGTTGCGTATAGGTGCGAATTCCCCAGATAAAGACAGTTGCAATAGGCTGCTACTGCCACAGTCACGTCTTTATAATGAGAATATTGTTGCAGTCGCGACTTTATTATGGGAAAATTGTCGCAATCTTTAAAAAAAATTGTTACAACTTTACAATGGGGAAATTGTAGCGGATTTATTATGGGAATCCGCTGTTTGTGAATTCGACAGTCGAATTCACACCTTAATGCATAACCCCTCTGTCTCTATATTAAATATGTGTAAACTTATGAACTTTTGTGATCTTATTTTGGGAGCTTGTATCTTTGCAACTTATGGGGTTAGTAGTCTCAATGCTGAAAGTCTTACAGGAATATGGAGTGCATTTCTCACAATTCTCGCTTTTAGAATAAGCCCCCCAAGTTTAATTTAAATGACCATAAGAATCCCCCCAAAAAACAGAAGAAGACAATGTCTGTGGTTATTGTATCTTTAATGATCAGATCTGGAATTCATTCTCTAGACAGAAATGTAAGTAACTTAACCAGTGAATTACAATAAAATCTAAGTATTCATTCAATGACTTTCCTTATTAATGTTTTAGGGTTCAGCTAAGGAAGAAATGGGTGCTTATGCAAGTACATTTCCTGACAGTGGAGGCAACAAACTATTGGACTCTACAGACCCTTCACAATCCAACTGGATTACTGCTCATGCAGAGACCTGCAAAAGTGAGGTTATTTGGTTGTATTTTGTATGTGTCTATAGTAGAGAAATTTCCATAGTAATACAAGGAAAAATGTTTTTTTTCCCAGAAACATTGTGGCACAAATGGTCAGCCTGCTGAATCATATGTGATTAAAGAGACATTGATTGATTGGACCACCAGAAATAATAAATCTGCAAAAAAACAAAATGGATTAATAGCTTTTGATGGAAACTGTTTCCTGGTTTTTTATCAGTTCCTTTTCCTTGCTTGCAGTTCCACAAAAGATCAACAAAAGAAAGATTATTGTGACTGAGAACATATGAAACCAGCAAATATACACTCAGATTAGTAAGATCATAGATCATAGATCTTTTACGCAAGTCCCAAATCTTTAAAAATGGATCTGACTGCCATAAGGTTTCTGTATAGCAGCCACATGGGATGCAAGTTCCCCTTGTGGAGGCTCTAGAAATTCCTGCTCAGCCTTGTCTTTGGTTCTCAGCCTTGTCTTTGGTTCTGGCTGGCTTTATTATAGTAATGACAGTGATCATACAGAACCCAGGAAAAAACACAAATGAAAAATATTTTAGTTTAAAACATTTTTTTAAAACTTTTAGTGGATGAAAAAAACAAAACTAAAAAACAACATATATGCAATATAAATTAGAATACATAAACAATAGTAATATAAACAGAAACAATGCAGATATAAGGTTAGAATGACCATAAGCACCGCAAAAAGTATGTATATTTGTATATTTTTATTTATAAACCACCACAAGGTTACGCAGCGCTGTACAATCCAACAATACACTTATAATACAGACATGGGAAAAGTGCGTAACAAAAAACACTCTAAGTGCCAGGCCATGACTGAAACAAAAGTATGGAGGTCACTGCCCCATAGAGCTTACAATCTAACTTGAAGGAAAACTTACATGAACAGATAGGAGGGTGACAAAGTGGCAGTTCATTTGGCTATAGGTGCCAATTAAATAAGATCCTCACCCGGGGTAGAACTGTACTTAAGTGGTCCTCTTATATGGATCTCTCACAGCTCCCACTCTGTCCCATTGGAGCTACCGCTTCCTGAAGTTTCTCCATCATGAGCCTTCTACAGTCGCATCACACTGGTATAGCTTCCTATCCAACTCTCTACCAGCCCATCACTCACTGCATCGTCTGTCTGAACTCTCACTTCCTGTGGGGCCCTATGTAACCTTCCCAGGGTATTACTCCTCTCCCCAAAATTGAAACAATCTCACTGATGTTAAGGAAAGCTCTCTCGCCATCTACCACTAGGTGTTATTCTATTTATTATGCACAACTGCATGTCCAGCAGCATTCCTTAACATACTCCCTGCATTATACCAGTAAGGGTCGTCACATTTCTCATACCCCCTTACACTAATAAGCACAAATAAATACAATTTAAAAAAATGTCTGATGGCTCCCTTATTAATGAGATGAAGTTTGCTGAAGGTTAGAGGTATGCCAATCTAATTTAGTTTCTGAATTTTTTTTCTCTTGTCCTGACTAAAAGTTATGCTAGCACAAAAGTAACCATTAATTCCATTGTAAAAAAATAGATTGTTAATCTTTCCTTATTGATTTGTAGAACTGTATATCACAGAAGCTAGAGTATCTTCATAGATTTACTGTACCATTCACCAAAGTCTGCTTACAATTGCCTACCTAAATCATACCTTTATATCCTGCAGGGCTATTTTGCTTTACGCAAGCATGAAATCATTGTAGTTTCTTTTAATGTTTAACCACTACGTAAATGTTATTTTGCAAACTGGTAAGACTCATTCAATAATCATTTTCCAATTAGATGTACAAACCTTTGATATCAGACACCTAATATTCCATGTTTTACTTCTTGGCTTTAAGCAGCAACATTTCCTAAATTTAATTGAACTTATTCATTTAATCTTTTTTAAGGTACACAATTTAAACGGTTCTTTGTGTTATTATAGGGCAGGGATGGCGAACCTAATCAGCCTTCTGTACAGGCCACAGACCTGATCTGACAGCTTTCAGGCCAGATCCGTGGCCTGCACTGAAGGAGCGCAGGCTCACAGGGGAGTTCTCCTCCCCTGATGCATGCGCGCTCCTCCCCTGGTGCAGGTGTGATGACGTCATTCATCAGTGCTGGCGCTACGGGGGACGGCGCTGGTAGTGAATCACCTTTTTGGCACAAAGTCAAAAATCATGCTTTCGACCTCTTCACCCCCATTTTCACCTTTTTTTGGCAATTTTTAAATCTTAGCAAATGGTTTTTTGGAGTTATAAATATCAGGCTCAACTTTAGCACTTCTAGCACTTAGCAATTTCTACCAACTATTGTGGCAAACTGTATGAAACCTGTTCCATAGGTGCTGGATGTTTATAAAGGTATTATTCACTTTATCGTTTACAACCTTTTTTTATATTAACAACTATATTGTGTTACATCTACACAGATGAGAAGAATCCTTGTGATTTTTTTTAATATGTTAGCAGCTACATGGTCTCTGTAGATAGGTGTATATCAAAGAGTGAATTTGCCCTTCAAACCACATGACAATTTTCCAACAATTGTGCATTTTAACTAAACAGCGTATCATCATGAAATTGGAATGAACTGTCAGAAACTGTTGCTTGGTACGTTCTGAGAGTATTCATGCCAATAGTAACACTGGCGTATTTTATCCAGTTTGTCATGAATAGGCGTATTATAGCAAAGACTTGTTAAAGGGAGATAATGCCATCACAACTATCTCTTATTCTCTTATATAAATTTCTACACATAGACAATATAAATGCATTTGTAGAAGAAAGGACAGTATTATCATTTTGTTGCGTTTTGGTCACCAGTATTGTCGCCGTAGAATAGTCACATAATTTGCAACAATTATTTTTTTACATCGATCTTAGCTCATGTTGGCAATTTTTTCACCACATTTTCTTGGCCTGGAGTGAAATATCGCCGAAGAACAGTTCTGTAAGCCCTGTAGCTTGCCACACTTATTAGAATGTCAGTAAATTCCATGTTATCATGTCAGGAAGTGAGTAACCAAGACAACAGCAGATGCCCTGAAATGTAAGGTTGGCATTAAATTGTGCTATATCTAGTATTTAAAACCATTCCAATGTTTCAGTATTAATATTTTTACATCGGCGTGTATATAACTTTTGGCGTTTTGACAAAATGACCTTCTACACCTGACTGAAGGCAAAAATCTCACCAACTGATTTGTAATCATTCAACAGTAAATAAAGATGCATTTTGTATAGAAGATATTTCACCGGCATCCATTTATCATTCAGAGAATGTTTTGTCTAATCAGATGCTTAATTACCAAGTAACAGGAGTCATTAAAAAAGTGATAAATGCCTTCTCTATTCTTTACTCTCCTACAAACAAAAGCGAGGAAAGAAGTATTGCATTATAGGCGCATCTGCTGGGCTAAAGGAAGGTTTTTCTATAGACAATTCTGTGAGCTTTTCCTGTTGATACACTTTCAAATCAAATTAGACATATATAACCAGTAAGCTGTGAAGGAGAAAAAAGGTCTCATGTACCTAAAATAACAACCGTTATATAAGGAAAAACGTCAACACTCTATCAAACGCTTTTATAGCCACAATCATTAACAGCGCTACAACAGGATGAAATATCTGCAAATCAATTATTTCCCCCCCCCACCCCCCCTAAAAAAAGGAAATGTGCTGTGATAAGCTCAACCAGAGAGGTATGCTTTTTCTAGCAAATGAGAAGAAAACTGCTTGCCAAGCTAAACCTTTATTATTTCCACTCTATAAAAAGAATAGATTGAGCAGATCATATCAGGGCTTTTTTTTTCTGAATAATGATGTTATAAGGCCACAGAGGACACGTTAATAAAAATTTAATTTATTAGTAAAATGAAGATTGAAGGTAGGTTGTGATAAAATAATTCTCAGGTTAAATAAGTCAATCCAATGTTTAAGGTGAATCAGGGCCGGGACAAGGTCTGCTCCCTAGGCAACAATACCAAAATGCGCCCCCCAGCAATGTCCCTTCTATTGTGCCCCATACACAATATAGGGCAACTACAGTGCAGCAGGTAAAGTGGAGCAAGGTAGTGTGTAGCTCTGCAATTTTCAAGTTCCTTTCACTCACCCACCCTTTCTCCATATTGTGGTGCCCCAACCTTTCTCCATATTGAGGTGCCGCAGCTTTCACTTTCCAGATATTATTCCACTCCACAACATCCCCCATTCCCCACACTGGGCTGTCCCCACAATATCCTCCCACACTGTGCTGCTCCCACAACCCCCCTTCTATACTGTGCTGTCCTCACAACCACCCTCCCACACTCTTCTTCCCCTACAACCCCCTCCCTACTCCATGCCCTCTGAAGGAGGAGGGGACACTTGGGGCTCAACCCCCTCCTCCTCCCTGTCCCTACCTACCTCTTCCTGACTGTATCTGCTCTAGCACTTTTCGCTACAGTGATCCTCTTCCCAGCATTGTGTTTAACTTCCTGCAAGCTGATCACAGGAAGTTAAAAGCAATGCTGCGGGGAGGGAGAGAGAAACTATGTAGCGCTAGAGCTGGGCCAGGGTAGAGGTAGGTAGGGACAGGAAAAAAGAGGGAGGTGAGCATCAAGAGAGCACCCCCCTTCCTTCAACAGCACCCTAGGTGGCCCACATACCCCCTAGGCCCAGCCCTGAGGTGAATAATGTTTGAGGTATCATACTATAAATGTATATTTTGTTTTAAGAGCTTAGGTGATTATTTCTCAGAGAGTCAATATTTACTATGTATTGTATTGTGGATGTACAATGGACCAAATGGTCATAAACTGCGGTTCTGAGCATAATCAGGCAAATAGCAGTGGTTATAATGGTAATGAATTTGTGATAAATAGTCATATTGTAGTGAAAAGATGTTGTCTTCACATGGATCTGTTTAAAGGATACAATTCCACCATAAGTATTTTTTTCACACATTAATGAAAACACCCTAGTAAAAGGCGTGACTTATCCATATTGGTTGCCAGTATCATCCCTGTAAAATAGTCACATAAATTACAACTGGTCTTACATTCATTTCTATGACAGACCTTCAGGTAGTTTGTAAATTCATTAATGATGTGGGATACCAGCGTGTTTAGAACATCTTGTGAGTTTATTTATGTGCGTTAGAATCACTACCAAAAGTAGAAAGTCTCTTGCAGGCCAAGTAAACATTGGAGACTATTTTGGTAGTTCACATGCTTCCCCTGAACTCCTATGTCTGTGCTGCATTTTGTACAGGAAATTTTACCCAAGTAGTCTTCATACTATCTACTCCAACCCCTCAACTCAGTGACCAGGACCTACCCTGTAACAAATTAGCATAGAAAACTCTTATGGTAGCACTGTGAGGCAAACAAATGGAGCAATCATTTGATTGACTGACCAAAGGATTTGGGTCTGCAAACAATATGTGAATGTATGTAGGCATCTGTAGATTTAAATTCCTATGTGAGGGTTTGGTTATGATGAGTTTAAATGCAAATGCTCAGATCTTGTTTGCCATGTATACTCAGCTTTAGGCTATAGGCTACAAACCTGGATGCCACACAATTAATGTAATAAAGAGTAGCTATTCATACAATCAATGTAAAGAAAGGAGCAAGCAATTTCTCATTTTACATACTTCTCATTTTTTGTGATTTTTCATAGTATTCCAGCCCCCAGCACTACTATTATTTGCATCCCAATGAAACTAGGGGTTAGATACAAGTGCTGGTATTATCTCATATACCACTAAACTAATGTAAGGTTGACTATCTTGGTTTGGGAATGTTTATAAAACAGCTACTGTATATTTCTTTATAAAGATACAAAAAATGAACTGCCATATTTCATTAACACTTTGAAATCCAACTTATTGGCATTCCACACAGATATTTAAGAACTATTATTCAGGATTTAGTACATTAACGGATATTCTACTGCATTGCTACATTCAATTTATTAGACGGAAATTAACTCCATGGCTCCAATTTTATTTTGGCATTGAGTAATTTAAGAGTTTGTATTCATAGCTGAAGGTGATTACAACATTAAAATGTTCCAAAATGACTAAGGAATGCCAACTTTAAAATGAGATAAAGGAAAGTGGCCAAATAATTGAATGACCTTGACTTTGTTGGACATATTTCCAGTTGGGGTAATCAATCTGAGGATCTCCAGCTGTTATGTAAGAGAGTTCTCCTAAATGCTTTTGGAAGGTACTGTGAGCAATAGTTCAGCGACAGATGGAAAACTATTATATATCCCTGATTCATAAGGAAAAAGTATGACCATTGAAGAGGTATAGAACTACAGGGGGTTACAGTGGTCACAAAAGCAAGTAGGCCCAAACTTTCAGGAGGGATGGTTTTTCTGCCATGTCACAGCCCCCTCTAGCCTAAACCACTCTGCTCTGCCATACTGCTGCTCCACATAGCCTTCCAGCCTTGATTCCACCTTGTGGAATTCTCTTCTTTGACACACTCCAACATTTGGTGACAAGCTGCACAAGTCCTCATTTGTGTACTAGCAAAAATACAAGTATATGGTTATAGTATCATGGCTGTGTTAGGGACTCTATTCACCTGCTCACCTCCTCCACAGTCCGGCGTCGGCATCTGTCGCGGTTGCCATCTTGCACATACAATGGTTGTGGGTGACGTGCTCCATTGGCATGTAAATCCCCAGTTGGGTCTACTTGATGTTGCGATGTATAAAATCGTAGTTACGGCATTGCGTCTCAGATGCATTCCCACTAAAGCACCTATTTAAGATGCCCAGGCACTAACCTATGTACCCGATTATAGGACTCTCTGGATGTTCCTGGGTGCGCTTTATCCTGTCTGTGACTTCTTGCATATGATCTCTGCCTGTTTCTGTACCTTGCTTGAACTCTGCCTGCCTAGACCTTGTGCTTCATTTACTGTTTACTCCTACTTGTCGCCAGCTCTGACCACTGCCTGTTTTCTGACTACACATACTGTCTCCTGTCTAGTACACCTCCAATAGTGGACAGGTGTCATGGGGATACGACACTGAATTAGTGAACCCTCTTACCACTGTGGAAGTTGGCACAGGTTTATCTGAGGCGCGGAGTCTAAGGAGCCTCTGGTCTTCACCTTTAACCCCCGCAAGGGGGTACTGGCCTTTGCGGCGAGAGACTCCCAGGTCGCAACCCTCAGACTCACCCTCCGCAGGTGGTAGCTGTAACAGGGACAGTGCAGGCATAGATACAGAACAGACACAGGAACAAGGTACAGGATACTGAGATTATAACAAATCAGGAACAGGTACAGGACTCAGGTAGCTGGAACAGCCTCTGGGGCAGGTACAGGATTAGGTATATGAAACAGTAAGAAGGTTCACTTTTAATAACGCAAGCAGAAACCAACAATAGCCTCCGGGACCTAATACTACGTTTAACATACAATATTCAGGCACTGGACTGCCTGAAATGCCGGCTTTTTAAACTCCCTGCCGGAGTTTGCAACGATGCCTGTCGCTCAAAAGAGCGACGGCAGCCTCCCGCGCACAGCGCTTCCCAGTGCGGGCGGCAGGAGAGACGCCGCTGGAGCATGGACCAGGTATGTAACAACAGGAAGTCCCATAGTACCACAGCCAAGTCCTAACCTCCTTGAGGGGCTCTTGGTGAAAAAATGGGTGTGTCTTAGACCCCACACCCTTGGTCCTGCAAGAGCCAAATCCACTGTGGTTCCTAACCCTAGCTGCCTCCTCCTACTCCTCCCTTCTAGTATAAGCTCAGACCCTGACAGGCTGCAACATGTTACCTGTTACATATATAAGACTCTAATTCCTGATTTACAGATGGTAATTTTCTACTGATTTTTCCTGTTCTGATGTAAGTCTTAACTTGTTAAGACTTACTCTACATCTTAATCTACACTGATCTTTAAATCCATGACTTTGGCATTCCTGGTTTAGAGGAAGCCATGTTTGGGCAAACTAATTTTCACTGAGGGCCACACCTGTTTTATATTTGCCTTCTTAATCTTCTTAATCACTGACCTCTTAATCTACACTGATCTTTCAATCCATGACTGGCATTCCTGGTTTAGAGGAAGCCTTGTTTGGGCAAACTAATTTTCACTGAGGGCCACACCAGTTTTATATTTGCCTTCAAAGGGCCAACTGTAATTGTAAGACTGCATGAATGTAACAGTTAAGCAAGCTGTTAAGGCTCCAGTAGAAAGGTAACTTCCCCCAGTTAATTAACACCTATACTTATAAAGCCTGCTGCAGCCACAGTGTATACTAAATTACCAAATATTAAGGCGCTGACTCTTTGCTAATTTGCTTGCAGCTTCTCCGCTAGAGCTTGTGATGCCACCACTGTCCACAGTCCACAGTCCACCTTGGATTCAAAAATCCGCATTACTCTCTCCTGCCTACTACTTGCTTCTCTCCCAGTGCTCCATTCCCAAGTTGCACTGCTCCAATTATGCCATGCAGAAGGCTCATGATGAGCAGTACTCTTGACATTATTCACTAGAAAATCCAACAAAAAAATGTTCCTGCCAGCTGCCACTGAATAGAATTGGGGAGTGGGTGGGGAGTGTGCAAGAACTCCTGTCAAACTTAAAATTCTTGTTTATGTGGTGCAGTTTATAAAAACATTTAAATTGTGTTTTATATAAATCTGGTTGAATTAGTGGACCACATAGAATGAAGCAACAAGCCGTATTTGGCCGGCAGCATGGGAATGTATGGGAGGGGGGGCACTTGCATTGGAAGACATCCTAGTCTCCTAATGTGCACTTCTGTTCTGCCACAGAGCATCAGCATATTATAATTTGTCTCTGTGCTTCACATGATCGTGATGTCAGGATGTCAGACAATGCCCCCCCTTTAAATTTCAGTCTGAAGGCCTTGTGCTTGATGTGAATACTCCAAACACTTTGACCCATTTATCTATTTTGAAGTAGAGTAAGAGTCTCTGTGCTGTGAATAAACACAGTCCAACTTGCATAGTGAGATGAAAGATTAGGTAGACTATTGCACTCGCGCTGTTTAAAGGCTTACATCAGTCTGATAATATTGCAATGCTGTGTAGAGATACTCTGATGACATTTTTATGAATCTTAGTAAACCTTTATTTAGTTTATTGAGTGAAACATTTTTCTCTTATTTTCACTTTTTTTTTTTTTTTAATAAAAACTCAATACTATTAAAAAAAAAATGCCTAAACTCTTGGAATGTAATTAAAGTCAGATTTTCAAAAGACATAGCAGCATTATGATAGCGTCATAGTAATCATAGCATCCGTAGGATTAGCAGTGAAAAAATAGAGATAAGGTCAGATTTCCATTAGAACAATAAAACATTTATTAGTTCTGTCTCACTACTGACAATAACATTAGCCATAATACTGAAACTTTAAGGATAAACATTCTTATTCTTTCTGTACCTAAACATCTTTTATTATTGAGAGTTTTATTTTTTTTTTACTTTTACACAGTACGCTGGGCGAAATTTATTAAACTTGGAAAAGTTCGTTTTCGTTTTCTGAGTTTATTAATCGGGCGAACACCCAGAAGTTTCTCATGGTAAGTATCGCGAGATTTGTTTAGATCGATACTTACTGAAACTTTTTCCATTGAATATATCCATGGAAAGGGTATCCATACTTTACATTAGTGTAGCATGGCTAATTTTCCACGGAAATATTCAGTGGAAAAAGTTTCTCTCGGTAAGCATCAATCGAAACAAATCTCGCGATACTTACCATGAGAAACTTCTGGGTGTTCGCTTAATTAAACTCGCAAAAGCCAAAATGGGCTTTTCCGAGTTTAATAAATTTCACTCACTAAAGTCCGAATTATTATGTATAGGTGCAAATAAAGACAGTTGCAATAGGCTGCTACTGTTGCAGTCGTGCCTTTATAATTACAGCGCCCTCTGGCTACCACCTCCAAGGGGGTAATTCACCATTGTGCGAAGTGAGGTCCAGATCCTTCGCCTCACTTCGCACATGGTGTTATGTGCTCGCTGATGTCCTGCACGTGGATATCAGCGAACGTTTTAAAGGGATTCCAGTCTCGGCTCTGCGACTCTAGTGGTCGCGAGGTGACCCGAAGTACCTTTAAAGCGTTCGCTGATCTCCGCGTGCAGGAGAGCAGGGAGCACATACCAGTCTCGGCGAGGTGAATCGAAGGATCGCCAGGTAAGGTCGCTCTTTCCTGAATTACCCTATATCTTTAGGCACTTAGCAGCATTAGAATACACATATGAAGTATATTTGCAGATGCAAAATGTTTATTCTCATGTGTATAAGTTAATGGAGCTGTTTTTTTCTGGCATTTTTTCTGGTTTTAACTGCTTTATGTGCCATTTGCTCTAAAATATTATTTCTGCAGTTATATGCAGAATCTCCTCTCTTATAAAAACAAGGGATGTCCAACATATTCTCTCTTGATTTCATTTTACAGGCCATGAGACAACATTAAATGTATGATTTCATCTGTATTATTTTTCTGACAGTTTGTGTGATATTTATTTATTTATTTTTTTTTATTGTGCTTTTGCAACCTAACAATTCCCTTATGGAACTAAATCTATCTTGCTGTCAGTCCCAGACAGAGATATGAGATCAGTGAGTGGAATGTAGGCGAGCTCTCCATCCAGTGATATTTTCCTTCAGATTGACCTTAAGAGCAATTTGGTTCCATGAAAAATAAAAATGTTAGATTGAAGAAAACCTTATATATAATTAAAAAAAAAAAAAAGAAGTAATTAAATCTGTGCAAATCATAACACTGGCTAAAATATTCCCAACAGCTTGAGAATGTGCATGTACTGACAGATTTTGTTTAAGTGAAAAAAGTTTATTTGCTTGGTAAAAAATAATAGCATTCCTCTATTTAAACTTGAATATGCTAAATGACATCATTGTAATTGCTGGGCCATTGTCCACAACACTTAATAACTGCATGCTTGCATATATTCTTGAAGTAAAAGTCTGTTAAGTTATTTGTATCTTAAATCTGCTTGGACTCTAGGGAGTCATTAAATATCAGCCAAAAAAACTTCAGTTGTAACAAAAGAAACAGCTGTTAATGGATCAGACCCAAACATACTATCATAAGAAAATAGAACAGGCTTTTTCCGTGTTGGAAAAAATACTCTCTTTAGTGAGTTACCATGATTCCATTTGTTTCATACACTACAACATGCTAATCTTAATTCCAAGGTAGACAACTCCTTTAAAGTGAAATGTATAAAAATGAATGGCAATCTAGAGACAAAATTGCCTTTGATTTATCTCTGTTTTGTGCCTAGTTGTATTCAGATGAGTGAATCCATTTCAGTGTATACAAGGTGTGAATATAGAAGTCACGAAGAAAATATTACTAGAGCGTATTACATTAAACAGTTTGATTTCAGCAAAAATCGGACTTTTGAATTTCATTTCATTTTCAGTGTCTATTCCAGAAGTTGAGAGATGCTGGAACAGATTTCTTATGTTTAATCCAGATTCCAATGGAAATATAAAGCAGAGTTGTTTCCCATCGCAAGACATATTCACAAAGCAGGTAAGCACGTGTGCGAGTAATGCTTAGTCATCATTTATCACACCAGCATGTTATCTTCTTTGGCAGAATAATAAAAAACATGCATTTTGGAAAGAAAAAAAATACTACTA
Organism: Pipa parva; assembly: GCA_019650415.1. Taxonomy (NCBI): domain Eukaryota; kingdom Metazoa; phylum Chordata; class Amphibia; order Anura; family Pipidae; genus Pipa; species Pipa parva. The sequence continues at coordinate 239 of WMED01014515.1, read as the reverse complement.
CTAGTGACCGAAAACTATTTTTTCGACCTTTTTTTGCATTCTTTTTTTGCCTGAACATCGGACGAAAAGGTAAACAATTACACTTTCAACGAAAAGGTAAAAAATGACACTTTCAACCTTCTTCGCCCTCATTTTTCGCCTGAAAATTGAGCAAAAGTGGGGGCAAAAAGGTTGAAAATGGAATTTTCGACTGTTTTCTGGCAAAAAAAGTAAAAAAAAAAAAAAAGACTCATCTTTAG
>WMED01014514.1:0-12500 GCA_019650415.1 Pipa parva | reverse complement strand
GCATTCGGCAGTCAAAAAAAAACAAAAAACCTTTATAACTTTTGTAATTCCCCACTGTGTACATAGAAGCTTAAGAAGAACTTTCTGTTCCTCTTGCTTTAGAGCACATCCCATTGCTGACTTTGACTTCATAATATTTGAATTGCTTCTTTGTGTAAACACCATAATTTTTGTATTTCAAGATGGATATTTTGTACTTTATTGATATGAAAAAAATATATTGTTAGAATATAAGCAAAATAGGCTTGTAAATACTGTGTGTACGCTAGAGTCAGGAATGAGTCATCTTACTGAATGGAAACTAGACAAAATCGTTGTACCAGGTAATGATTCTAATTATGGAAAGTTTAGAGATCTATAGGAGTTTATAAAATGGGCCTGTATATAAATCTGCCAAATACAATTAAAGCTTCCTATACCTGAAATAAGGATCTTCGCTTTGAATTTTAGTAAAATTCTCCAGTTGTAATACCATTTGTTTGTTTCTATGTATGACTTCAGTTGTTAGCAGATCTGATATCTGCACTGCACCATTACATGTAGTGATTGCCACACAATTAAAAGAACAGTATCAGTAAAAACTGCAAATACCTCAAATACATATATAGTTACTATACATTCTATGCTTCCAAAAATTCTAAATTGTGACTGATATTTGGCTTTAAAAATTGAGATTTTTTTTCGCACTTCTTAAATATGTCATCTTTAAAACACAATGGAACGGAGTCTTGGGCATTACTGGTCCTTTAAATACTCGTTTAGAAAGAAGGAATGAAAGAATGGGAGGCAGCAAGAGTAACCTTTAAGGAGGATAATTTTATTTGTTGTACCTTACCTGATAATAAAAGCAAGTAAATGCCTTTCATCGCAGATCCCTCTGTATTTTTAGTTGAGACCAGTTACAGTTGTACTCCGTTTAAATGTCATTGCTGGTGCTAGGAGCATCAATCTAGGATTACAGCTGCCAGTTTTAGTTCTTCTTAGATTCTTTAGATTAACTTCTTGGATACTGTGATTGAGGCCGTTATTGACGAAAGGGAAAATAGTCTCGTAAGGCTCTGAATTTACATCTATTCGCCATTTTCCCATGTTCGCTTATTGAGCAAACTCTGCAATGTGCTGAATACACAAACAATTCGGGAGACTATGATAAGTGCAATCTTACAGAGCACTTAACATCACTTTGTGTGTGTGTGCACAGCTACTTCTGCTAGTGACTAAGAAGCAGAGTGTTTTGAAGGAGTGAATGTGACTAGGTGTACTGCTCCGAATTCACCCATTTGAATTCGCCACTTCAGAGTGGTGAATTGGGGAGGCTGATGTTAGGGGCTCTGCATTCTACTTGTGTCTGACTGACTATGCCACACAACGCATCCAACAGTGATCATCGCTGTCCACTTGTTCGGCAAGACTATTCATTCAATAATTAGAAGCAAATTTGTGAGTATTTTAGGGATAAGACTCAAAATGTAGCGAGGTGAATTTACCCTTTAGTCAACTGCATTGCCAATATAGGTGCTGAAGACAATGTAAATGAAACTTCATTGGTCAAGTTTAAGGGGTAATTCAGGAAAGTGCGTACTTACCTTGCAATCCTTCAATTCACCTCGCTGAGACTGGTACACGCTCCCTTCTCTCCTGCACGCGGAGATCGGCAAACGCTTTAAAGGTACTTCATCTTGGTGAGGCGACTCGAGTGGTCGCGAGGTGAGAAGAAGTACCTTTAAACCATTCGCTGACCTCCGCGTGCAGGAGAGAAGGGAGCACATACCAGTCTTGGCAAGGTGACTCGAGGGATCGCAAGGTAAGTACGCACTTTCCTGAATTACCCCCAATACACTGTTTAATCCATTAATAGCTAATATATCTATTGATAACATATCTAAAATGTAATTAATCTATGCTGGGAGTAAAACACTTGACTGACAACCATACCCAAAATATTTTACTATATTCTATTAAACCAAATTTTTATGTAACATATGCGGGCACTTCAGTAAAAGTGTTCACCAAAGGTAAAATTATCATGATAAACAGTTCCATGTGTTTTAGTAGGCAACAACCAAGTTTAGCATTTGGTTGAAAAGTTGGTAGAGGTCATACAGGACAGACATACTTGAAAAATGTTAGTTTTAGTAAACATCTGGATGCACAGACATGTTCTGAGGTAGAGTAACAACAATGTGGACCATCTCTAGAAATCGAGAACAGATGATAACGCTAAACGCTGTGAAAATGCTAATGTTGCCCCGGCCTTGAATTACCCAGTGCCTCCTATCTTAGCACTACAATTAAGAGCAATGACATCACATTGGGTTTTAGATTAAATCCGGTATTAGACTACAACTACAATAATTCAAAATATTTTGTGGAAAAACAATGCATCATGTGACTGTTCAGCTTTATCGGGTGGGAAATATACATTATATTTGTTTTACAGATCGATCAGTTTATATGATGCTGGAAAACAATTATAATGTTTTTAAGGGATATCTGCTAACATCTGATGGTATTTTTATATCAAAGCAAAATGACAACTAATCCTGCAGGATTTAAATTTACCGTATTTGCCGGCGTATAAGACGACCCATAACTTTTCCAGTTAAAATATAGAGTTTGGGATATACTCGCCGTATAAGACTACACCTCTTCCAATGCAAATACTGCTTGGATTGGTCAGCTCTCCCTGCCTGCCCAGCCCTCCCTGTCTCCAAAATTATCAGAGCACCATCACACTGTGCTGCCCCTACAAATCCTACCCTCTGAAGGAGGGGGGGCGCTATCTTAGTGCTCGACCCCCTCTTTTTCTCTCTCCCTACCTAGCTCCTCTGTTGCCCAGATGTCTGTGCTGAGTGCTATAGCGTTTCCTCTCCCCAGCAATGATTAAACTTCCTGTCGCTCAAAGAAAGTTACATCAATGCTGGGGGAGGAATGCTCAGCACAGACAGCCGGACAACAGAGGAGCTAGGTAAGGAGAGAAAAAAGTGATACCCGGCGTATAAGACGACCCCCAACTTTTCATATAATTTTCAGGGGTTAAAAAGTAATCTTATACACCAGCAAATACAGTACGTAGAATTCTCAAGTCTTTCAGTTCACTTCCTGAATCTCAGTCAACTTCAACTAAACTGAAAGTGGCTTTAAATTAAAAAGGGTGGAAGTAAGTAAATAATTAATACTGCATTGATTTAGCAGTGACAAACAGACAGGCAAATAACTGTTAGTGACTAAATTGTTCCTCTAACAGATAGCTGCAACCACAAGAAACAAACTTGAAATAATTCAAATCATGAAATTCAACTTCAAAGATACTATTTTTACCAGTGCTGTAGAGGAATAATTTGCATGTTAATCGAATTGGGAGTGTTACACTTTCTGGTTTCACTGGTCCTTTAAATTGAAAGTTGTCGGTTAATTTGCAATTTGCCTTTCACAAACTTATCAACTGTGGCTATAGAAAAAGCATCCAGTTATATCCACACACATCATTTTTAGCCATACCTAGGAACCTATTGGCTAAGGCTCCCAGCATTTCCATTTATGCAGACTGGGGCGGGGCTTTATGGCACAAATTGTATTATCAAGGATCGGGGCTAAATCAACTAGATCCAATAGGAGTGTTTGGGGTCAACATTTATGGAAGAGTCAACCATGCTAAGAAGGCCACCTCATGCACAATGCATAGATGTGTATTTTGTTTTTCACTTGTCGTATCTAAACTATATATGTATGACTGTAGCAGAATAAAAGGAACAGACTCATTTCAACATTTCACTTCTTATATTTACATCTTTTTTTTTTTTACTTCAAAAATTGTTGCACATTTTTCACTTTTTAATTAAAAAAGTAAAGAGAAAAAGCCACTCAAAAAAAGATATACAGATGATGATAATTCACTGTGCATTTGTATGACTTAGCATCCATCCCCCAGGCCCCAAGATAAAACATCACATCCCTGCCAGCACTAACTGTCTGATAGTGTACAAGATAAAATAAAAAAGCCAACAGCATGAAAGCAGTGACACAGACACAAGACAAATAGAAAAAAAAATGGACAAGGATGAAGAACAAGGCAAGAGTATGAGTAAAAAACAATAATAAAAATAGTCAGCTGGAAGATGCAATGAAACTGGGACTCCTAGAAGATTTGGTGGAATTTCCTTCCTCATTCCCACAATAATAGGAAACGTTCACTGTGTGAGTATATTGATCCAGGTAATGTTAGCACAGGAACACATGGCTTACAATGAGTGTTAGGGCAAGTACAGAGGAATACAATTAGGGCTAAATGCTGAATGTAGGATCAAGAAGGAAAATTTTGTGAGAAAGCCATCGTTTGGGAAGGGTAAGACTCTGCATTTGAGAGAAAGCTAAAGAAAAAAAAAACATTGCCACTGTAAATAAAAGTTAACAGAGGGAGTTGGTGCTGCCAAGGCTCTGCTGTTAGAATGGTAGGTGCCCTGGCCCTGGAATATAAGTATCCAATGATACACTGCGCTGTCTCATTTGGTGGCCAACCATCATGCTCTGCTGTCCTGGTAAATGCCCTCCAAAAGGACCTTGGGGAGATAACATGTGAGTAGTCTGTGGGTACATCTCCCCTGATATGCTCCTTTGTTTCATTAGCATAAAGTTCTGTTGCACCATCTGTGGTGGAGGTGCCATTCCTGTCCTACCCATGGTAGGAAGGAGGGCTATTCCCAGTGATCTTTGTGGGCCTGGAAGACTTGGACCTGGTCGACCAGAGTGCTGATCAATCATCATGTTTTGCAGACCCAAAAGGTGCATGTTGGTTGGGTGTTGTTTATGTGTCTGTGTACCCCCCTTTGGGAAGTACTGCAAAGTACTGCTAGGCTTCTCCGAGGGCATGATCCGTGACAAGTCAAATTCTGGAATACCAGTGGCTGATGGTCGAATGACTTCTCCTAATTCAGGGTCAGTGAGAACTGATGGTAGCCCTGGGCCATAAGGATCTGACATTCTTTGGGGCAAACGTGGGTGGGAAATTGTTTCATCTGTGTAATGTTGCTGTATGGAGGTACCAACTCCTCCTTGTGGCATAGCTTGGCTGTGAGAAGGCCCAGGTTGTAGGCGTGATGGGAAGACAAGCTGGTTGGAGGACATCATTTGTGTACCAGGACCAGGGCAGCAGGAATCTTGTGTTACTGAGGAAATCATTAAGGGGTTCTGCATGGTGGCCCCAATAGGTGGGTGTATGGGGGGACCAGGTGAGGTGAGAAGAGAGGAAGGTGGCTCATGTGAAATATTTGCCTGTCCTGGTAGGTTTATGCTCCCCAAGGGACTTTGTGAACTTAAGTTTAAGTGCATTGATAAAGAAGGATTGGTGGCAGAGCCTGAAAGAGATAAAGGATATGTCTTTTAAAATGTGTGATATCTCATTTTACAACAGTGCCTTTTGTTTATCAGTTTAGTGTGTTGTAAGCTGTATATTATTATCTGACATTGTTTTACTTTCTATTCTCCTGCTCTAATTAAATAACTTCTGTTGAGCTGTTTTTCATTGGCTGCCACTGCATTCACCCCTTTGCCACCTAGATATAACAGCATTCAAAGGAACAAGTGCTTACCTTGATGACTTCCTGGTGGCATGAGTACCCTCTCAGGAAGAAGTTCATCATCTGAGGTTGCAATGGTTTTGATGGCATTGTGATAAAGAGGAGTAGAGCTGGGCATTGCATACTTTGACATTTGTGACATCATCAAGGACAAAGGATTTTGAGAAGAAACGCTATCTGAAGGGAGACAAGTAACATGTAAAAGGGAAGGAAGGTACCACAGATAAATGAATTTAAGCAATATATTTTGAAGTATTAATAAACAGAGAATAAATTATTCAGCAGGGCACAAAAGCATATGATGCAAAGACAATTGCATGCAGGTAGATTAAACAACAGTTTACAAAACTACATGAATATAAAGGCTGTCATTATTGATCTAATAGGGCAATATTAGATATTCCACAACATGTTGGTAGTTGTTACTAGTAGATAAACATGCGAGCATACATTTGTGCACATGAACACATCTTGATTCTTACCCTGGTCAATGACTCCAAGAGATGCTGTGGTGTTTAGGCCCACTCCCTGTTTGCTTGGTCGTATTCCAGGACTAGATATGGTGGTTTTAGGAGAAGGTACCCATCCTGGAGAGGGTTCATTCATCTGGGGTGAATTAAGCCTTGGGGGAGAGCTATTTGGAGAGCGTCCACTCATTAAAGATCCCAACACCTGGGGAGACTTGAGAGAACCTGATGGGTTAGGTAGAGGCATCCCAGTCATTGGACCTCCTGGAGTCTGTGGTGATTTAAGGTTGGATGAGGGGGAAGTAACTAAAGGGGAATTAATCTGTCCAAGGTTTGGGGATTTTGCATGACTAATACCAGGTGATCCCATTTGATTTACATTAACTGTCAGTTCTGTAGGTCGACGGGTTAGATTCCTACTGGTAGCTAAGTGAACTGAACCAATACCAGCTGGGACACCACCCGGTGTGGAAGCTATCGGCATATGGCTAAGCCGTGTAGTGCCCTCCCCTGGCCCATGTTCTGGACCAAATAAGTCTATGTTCATCTCCTGCTGCATAGATGAATATGAACCTTGCCCTGTTGGAAATCCTACTTGTCCCTGGGGAAACTGTGTAGAAATCATCATCTTCTGTGGTCCTCCAACCATGCTACTTCCATTTTGTGCTTGTGCTGACCGCAATAGCTCCTCTGATCCCATGACTCCATGGGAATTAACCAAGTCCCCCACACCTCTCATTTTCTGAGACATAGGCATCTGATGATGTGGTGTCATTTGGAGATTTAGGTTCATATTCATATTAACACTCATGTTCATATTGAGATTTCCCCCTCCTCCTATTGTAGGGTCAAGTTCTCGGCCTGTCAGGGACTGGCCAAGGGCAGGACTCAACATTCCTCGAGATACCCCAAAATTGATACCTACCAATGGGCCTCCTTCCATGCTTTCTCCATGGAACATGGAATGGTCACCTTGCCTATGAGTTAGCATTATTCTTTCCATTTCAATTTCCTGTCCACTAGGTATTGAGAGTTGTCTTTGTACACTTCCTTGACGCTTCTCTATCAACTGCTGCCGTTGCAGTTCCTCACGGGCACGGGGATTAAGAAACCTTTCCATTTCTCCTGGGATATTACTTGGGTATGTCATTCCACTTTGTGAAAAACCACTTTGCCCACCACCTGTGGTTGGAAAATCATCCATCCAACGTGCTGGCCTTGGCATACCTCCTATGGTATCCACTGGCAGATTTTGCATGGCTCCATACCTGCCTGGGAAACGTGGCCCCTGATATGGCAAACCCCCACATCTCAGCTGCATTGTTTCCTGTCCCTCCAAAGGTACTGGTAACCGATTTCCTACCCAATGATCTCCAGGTTTACTGTTATAAGGTGGTGGAGGTCCCCGAAGGATAATTTCTGGTCCAGATCTGCCGTGTAAGGACAAATGTTCCTCTTTTCTCCTTTTCTCTGCATAATACTCTTCCTGCAATTTTCTCCATGCTGCCTGCTCAGGTGTAAGACTATCCTGTCCCATTCTCTGCATCATCAGGCTCATGTGGTGCCCCATATCAGACCCAGGTTGGTTGATTACCAGATCCTGCTCCATTCCTGCACCCCCTAAACTCTGAGTCTGTGTGATCATCGATTGTAATGGCTCTTCATATTTCTTCATGTGAGTTTGTGAGTTAGCGGAAACAGGGGCAGCTACTTCCTCAGTGATTACAGTGTGCTTTGACAACTGCTCATTTGTTGCACTATTCCGCAAAAGCAACCTTTCAATATCTCTAAGTGTCTGAAGTGAGCGCTCACGGTGCTCAAGTTGCTCTCTAGAGAGACCATCTGCATTCATTGTTACATTGTTTTCTTGGTTAGCATCTTCCAGATTTGAATTATCCCCTGGTACTGGTGCACTGGGTGTTTGTGGTGTGGGCTGTGGAGGAATAGAGTGTAAGCTAGCAGGGCGGCTATTTCCATTACCAAGGACATTAGAAGTCAATTCTTTGTTTGGTTCTTCTATATTGGTATCTTCTGGCAATGTGGTAGGTGGAGGCTGGTTAGTTACAGGTGGAGGCTGGTTTGCTGGTGCAGGAACATTTGCTGCAGAAAGTATTTCTCCAGGATCTGGGGTATTGGATGGAATCTGGACAGAAGCCTGCATAAATAATCATGACCAGAAACATAGTAGCATTAGTGATAAACAGCAGTACTATATTATGAAATACCATACAGTTGCTACCGGTAACTTACTTTTAGCCATAAAATAACACTGCAGCGAAACCATTATCCAGAAAATTTGATTATTGTATTTTTTTCTGGTGTTCCCATTCATTTTTGAGCCTGCAAAGCCTGCATCATTAGTCTGAGACCATTCCAGAGTTTGTCATCAATCATATTAAAGGGCTTCTTTAGTCTAACCTAAAAACTTCAGAATAATTAAGTGTAGATGTCTCTTTGACACACCATGACTATTTTAATGAAACCAATGATTCTTCTTAAGATTTCAAAAGGACCTATCAGAAGTATGCCTACTACCTTTTAAATAAGCCTTATTAGCTGGCCATGTTATAGCAATGACACTATAAACATGCCCAATATTCACAATAGAATCCATTCTTTGCATAGGGAATAATCACTACTGCAGGTGCAGAAAAAAATAGTGATTTGGGTAGTTTGGAAAATGACTTACGTACGCAGTGAAACTTTTTTTACGAAGAGAAAGGACAGACAGCAGATCATCATAAACTGAGCTTATGAATCTAAGCACAGCGCTGGAGAATTATTTTTCACTCTATGGGTGAAATTTTTTAAACTCAGAAAAGCCATTTGTGCTTTTCCGAGTTTAATAACACGGGAGAAGGCTTTGAAGTTTCCCGCGGTAAGTGTTGCGAGATTTGCCTCGATCGATACTTGCCATGAGAAACTTTTTTTTATTGAATATATCCATGGAAAGGTAGCTATACTGTATGGCTACCTTTCCATAGATATATTTAATAAAAAAAAGCTTCTCACGGCAAGTATCGCACGAGGAAAATCTCGCGATACTTACCATGAGAAACTTCAAAGCCTTCTCCCGATTAAACTTAGAAAAGCCAAAATGGCTTTTCGGAGTTTAATAAATTTCACTCTATCAAAATTTATTAAAATCGTAAATATTACCGAAATCGTGATATCGAACAATTTTTACCAATATCGGTAATATCGATATTACAGATATTGCGATATCGATAAACTTGTGATATCGGCAATATCAATATCGCGATATCGGTAAAAATCGTTCGATATCGTGATTTACGATTTTTATAAATTTCACCCAATATTATGTGTGGTGTCAAATGTTTCTAAGAGGTGTGTAGGGATTAAAATAAAATTCTTAATAATATTGCTAAACAAATATTTAACATTGAGGGGGTAATTAACTAAGGTGCGAATACGACTGTCGAATTCTCAAACAGCGGATTCCCATAGCAAATCCGCAACAATCTCCCCATTGTAAAGTTGCAACTGCGTCAATTTTTACAGTTGTGTCTACAACAATTTTCCATAGTAAAGTCACAACTGCGACAATATTCTCATTATAAAGACGCAACTGAATCAGTAACAGTCTACTGCGACTGTCTTTAGCTGGCGAATCCACACTTATACACAGCAATTCGGACTTTAGTGAATAACCCCCATGTTTTACTAAATATTGCAAACCAGATATCTGAGAGGCTAATTCATGCATGGAGGCTGGAGAACCACTTTATTGCAAATACATGGTCGCTGCAGCTAAAGAATCCCTGTCCTGTTAATAATACAGTAACATCAAAACTTTAAAATGCCTCAAAGCACTTTTTTTTAACTAATATATTCAATCTATGCTTTCAAAAATTCTAAATTAAAAATTTTGCTTTGGCTTTAAAAATTGGGGTTTAGGGGACAATTCCTGTATATGCTTTATATAAAGCACCATATAAAACAATGGGATTGTGTGTGGTCTGTTCAACAACATGACTGCTATCAGTAAAGATAAGATGAGACAGAAAACAATCAAATTCATGAACTTAACTTCATTAACATAAATACCATTTTACAAGTGTATTTTAAATAACTGCCATGCCAATCCAAATAGGAATTTTGAGTTTTTTAGTGTTACTGGTCCTTTAAAATTGTAAAATCAAATGGAATGTTTCTACAAACTGATGTAGTAATCTGAACATAAACCTAAGCACAGCCATGATTCAGGGCAGGGGTGGCGAGCCTTTTTGGCACGGAGTGCCAAAAAGGTGACGTCACCCACAAGGGCTTTCCCCAAAGTGCTGGCGCTGGTGAGTGACTTCATCACGCCAGTGTCGGGGGAGGAACGCACACGCGTCGGGGGAGGAGAATTCCCCTGCTCGTGTGCGTTTCTTCAGTGCAGGCCCTGGATCCGGCCTGAAAACTTTCAGATCGTGTCCGCGGCCTGTACTGAAGGCAGGGTATGGCAACGGCTCTGCGTGCCCTCTCTAGCACGTGTGCCATAGGTTCCCCATCTCTGATTTAGGGCATAAGTGACACAAGTCTAGCAACATTTCATTATATACTGTATGTAATTATAGTTGTATAAAACATGAACTAGCTGCAGCCAAAAGCATTAAATTGCACCTGTCACCTCAAAACTCTAATACTAATTTAGGTTGTACTAATGAAATGAACATTTTGTAAATATATATGTATTTTAAAAAATGTACCTTTATACAGCATTTCTTTCTACCATCTTCCCTGTCAGGCTGACTTTTCTTTCCCGAGTCGGGTGAGTGGGGCTAAAGGTTTGACATTATAGCTTCCCCAATCAGATTCCTGCTAGATCATAATTTAAGTGATCTGATTGGAGGAGCTATAATCATCATTTAGCCCCACCCACCTGACACTCAGGAAAGAAAAGTCAGGCTGACAGGGAAGATGACAGAGAGAAACTCTGTATAAAGGTACATTTTTTTTAATACATATATATATTTACAAAAAAAATTTATTTTATTAGTACAACCTAAATTAGTATTAGTTTTGAGGTGACAGGTGCACTTTAATAATAACTAGCGTAATAAGTGAAATGGCAAGTAGCATACCTCATCCAGCTTCGCACGGGGAACAGTCTGTTGATGGTATAAAAGAATAGAGTCGGCATGTCCCTGTAAAACAGATTCTGCTGCCCTGAAAAGAAATATGATATTTCAGGAACAATTGTATGTTATTATATATTTTATTTAGAAAAAAAATACATTTAACACCCAATCATATGCATTTTGCTTGCTGTAATGTGTAACTCATCCCATTTACAGCATCTGCATGAAAGCATATATTTAGTAATTACTGACAAGAAAGAAAATAAATAAAAGAGTAATTTAAGTAAAAAAGGTTTCAAAATCTCCTCTACAGAACTGAGGCAGCTATGACCTCTCCCAATTAGGAGCACATCCCGGTTACTAAAAAAAAAAAAAAGACTAATCCAAAATGCTTTCTGACTTGGCACAAATACATTAGGCTTAATCCACACGTATCTAATTATTAAGATTCTTTTAAATTATAGGTTACAAAGTCAAAACTTGAAAAAATGACAAGGATTTCTTTTCATTCAAAACAATGGTAAATTATACAGCTCTCAAACAATCATCTTAGAATTTGCAATACCTTCATGCAATTCCCATTGTGACCAGTAGGTAGCAATCTTTGATAAGCAACATAAATAAAGGTAACTAAAGAACTGCTACATTTGTCATTACCTTCAAATATATGGAGGACCAAAAATAACATAAGTATAAATAAATCAATAAATAAATAAATGAATAAATACAGAAATACATAAATAAATGAATAACTAAATAAAAAACACATACTTAAAATATTTTTTTTAAACTTTATTTATACATTTTCACATTTCCACGTCTATTTATTTCCATATTTCCACATTTCTACATTTATTTCTACATTTCCACATTTATTTATTTCCACATTTCTACATTTATTTATTTATACATTTCTTCAAACTGTATGTTAATTGAGTGGCCGGTCCTAACCTCATTCTAAAGCATGATTGGTTAGTTTGGTGGCCGGTCCTAACCTCATTCTAAAGCGGGATTGGTTAGTTTGGTGAACCAGACAGAAGCAATCGAAACATGATGAGCCAGCACAAGTCTAACTGCTGAATCTCCCACAGCACAAAGAGCTGGGATAGCATGTGACTTTCCCTAATTAAGCAGGTACTGATCCAAAATCGGGTAAAACCGACAGGCAAGCAGCCACACACTAAATACTAAGTAAAAGGACACAGAAATACACTGTACCTGATCCTCAGTACAGCCAGCTACACAGCAGAGAGGGAGGGGCAGCCCATCTTGGGACAGTGTAACAGCAGAGATACGGCAGCACTGACAAGCAGCAGAGAGAAACAGCATCCCCCTGACACAGAAAAAAATAAAAATCTTGGCACTGAAGGAGA
>WMED01014513.1:0-13994 GCA_019650415.1 Pipa parva | reverse complement strand
CAGTACCCATAACTTGTAATGTTCCTACACTGAAGATGAACAGATTAAGAACACCACAATGAATGTCCACATTCTAGGTAAATAACTGATAATTAGCAGGTATAGGAGTGCAGAGTTTGTATTATAAGGTGTCTGTCATCCTATGATTATGAGATGACCAGAGCTGGATTTGGGGTAGTTAAAATTGTCAGCCAACATAATGAACTTCAGAGGGAGCATTGATTTGGAATTTATTGTTTAGTGTAGTGCATATTTTGGCATACTCCCCTTTAGTGAAGAAGTACTTTGCACTGGTACAGAAGATGGCTCTAGCTTTCTACATTGATAAAGTCAATTCTACCTCATTGATTTGTTGACTTGAAGCTCTTGCCAGATGGAAATGAGGCTGATAGCCGTAATATGAGTTGAGCCAGCCAGTGAGTGCTGTCCTCCCGCTTATCCAATCAGAACCTTCCTTTCCTCTTCCTTTCACACCAGAGTTACCAAAAGCTTTTGCTGCCATTACTCCTTCCTGCAGGGAATGTTTTATACATTATATGTTTTATACCTAAATGCAAAGCCATTTATTTTCAAAATGCTAGGACTGCTTGAAATCATTCAGTGGGGCAAAAAAAGCATTTCACCCTTGGCTGTACAAACTGGCTTTGTTTTTAAAAGATAGACCTCCACTTTATTAATTGCAGGTGTGTGTACACGCCAACATTACCTTAAAGGATAGGTAAAGTCTGAGGCTGACAGTTTGTGTTTAACAACATAAACCCCTGCAGTTATGTCATTTTAGTTCTCATCTGGCTTCAGAGCAAGCTCCATGGGTGTGACAATGTGATTACTTAGCTAAGCATAGTGTGACCGGAATTTAGCCTGAAACAAATCCCGAGGATTTAGTTCCCCTTTAAAAGAGGGAATCTTCTGAAATAAACCTATGCAGGTCTAAACAGTCTCTCAATCTGCATCTTATATGTCGCCCTCTTTAAAGGGGAATATCTGCATGTGTGGGTGAGTCTTGCAGTAAAGGTTTTGCATCCTATCAACATAACAGGAAATATATTAGCAGAATAGAAATGTCTGTCACAAAGAAAATGTGACCAGAAACCATGTAGATGTAGGTGTTGGGTTCAGAAACAAAACAGCCAGGAAGAAAATGGGACCACTTGAACCCTTGGTTACCGCCTCCTCATCAGTTAACAATGTCTGCAGATTTTCTGTAACTGTACCCATCACCCCACTCACTTCCTGGTTACAATAAAACACAATGCAACATCCTTTTTTTTTTTTTTTTCTTATTAAAAGGAATTCTGGTGAGGTTGGCAAATTTCCAGTTTTATCTCACACTCAGCTTTTTTAAAGGACCAGTAACACCGAAGAAGAAAAATCCAAATAAAATTCCCATTTGGACTAGCATGGCAGTTATTCAAATACAGCATTTGTAAAATGTTTTCTTTAGGGAGACGGCACACAAGGCATTCTGACTGAGGTGCTGACAATTATTTAAATACAGCACTTGTAAAAATGTTATCTTTGAAGCTGAAGTCATGAGTTGTATTACTTTCTGTCTGTTTTCATCTTTACTGAAAGCTGTCATTTTGTTCTATGGTGCTTTAGATAATCCATATTCAGATAGTGTGTCCTAAGGTCCTATTCACACTAATGCGTACATAGCGCATCTAGAAAATACACTGGTGTATTTCAGTCCGGCGTATTTTCTAGACTCTCTTTTCCATTGTACTTACCTAACACAGTGAGAATGCTCTCTCCGCGTTCAGGGCTCCTCCCATCTGGCCGCATTCTTCGCATCGCTTATATACTGCGGCCAAATATGCAATGTCAATCATACATGCATGCGCTCACGAATAGTGCTAGTGGGGTCAGAACAGGTAAGTGCCGTAGGGATTCGCGAAGTGCGTTTTATTTATTTATTTTGCAGTGCAGCTTATATATGCGCTAGTGTGAACTGGGCCTAAAGACCAATTTTTTTACTCTATAAACAATTTTGAACTTATGGATGTGTGTATTCAGTATATATTTTAGATCCATTTGAGGAATTTTTTTTTTTTTTTTGTGTTACTGTTTATTTAATTCACAAACAAAAAAACATTTTTTTGGTGCTAGAGTCATTTTAAGGTCAGAATTTCCTGTGAGATTGGTTTGGCAAAAGCCTTAGTAGCAGCACTGATCTGAATCATTTGTTGGTGCAAACACTGTTCCTTTGTTTCTCGTCTATCCACCAATGTGGAAACAAAACCAAAAGCCTTCCCCCTAGCTGAGCTATCAGCAGCTGAAACAATGTAAGCTGAACCTTCCCATTACTCAGATTAGTAAGACTTGTTATTACATACACCAGCTGCAAGTGGGCACTGTTTCTGGAAATAATTAAGGGAAAGGTGCTGCATGTATTTTGCCCAGTATAGCTGAAAGCAATTTTGTTTTTCTTGCCAAAATACGATGCCTGGAGGTGGTGTTGAAATTCTGGACAGACGAAATACAGGCACTTTACAGATTGTTGCAGAGACAAGTAGAGTATAGGTGATACCTTTATTGGCTAACTGAATAGATGGTAAATGCAAGCTTTCCACACTACTTAGCTCTCTTCCTCAGACATAGGGGGGAATTCACGATACTCCAAAGTGAGGTGCAGAGTGTTCGCCTCACTTCGGACTGACTGAGATGCACTCGCTGATGTCTTGCATGAGTGCATGAGGAGTTTTGGAGTAGCAGTGACAGTTATAGAACACATAGGAATTGTTAAAGGAGTGATGTCACACTGAATTTGCGCTATGTTGTGACAACTCTAGTATTTAATTCTCGTTTTAATTAAGAGTGATTCTTAATAACCAATCTTCAGTTACAGTGCTGCGATCCTATTCTCTTTTTGCTTCTGATTCCTCTACAACAGACCCGGACATTGTACAGCCCGCGGGCCACATCCGGCCCTCTAACCATCTCTGACTGGCCCGCCTGATCATGTGAAAACAGGAGGGTGTGGCGAACTGCCATAAGTGCTGGCAAGCTAGGCACATCACTCTGGTCCTCTAACACCACCCAAACCTTTCACATGGCCCCATGAGAAAAATAATTGCCCACCCCTGCTCTACAACATAACCAATTAAGCAAGTACAGAAGCAGTTTGAGCATGCCCAGCAGAAAACATCAGCGGTGTTGAAGAGGAGGCAGGAACCTGAAGAGGATAACAGCTCTGAAACAAAAGAAAAGATGTTGTTTTTTTTTTGTTTGTTTGTTTTTTTTTTAAGTAGGAGTGATAGAGGTGATTGGTAAGCATAATTAGCTGGCACTATTAAGAATCGCCCCAGTCAGAACGAGCACTATAACAGCACACTATAAATACAGTCCTGACACTGAGTAAAGTATCAGTATTTGGAGTATATACCATAAAAATCTGGTTGATTTAGTGTGGGTTTTTTTGCTAGGAAACAGTCATTAAGGAAACAAGAAGCACTAAGATCATGGGGAAGCATGACATAATTGGAAATTATCTACAGCAGTAATGCAGACACCAATATTATTAAATTAACTAAACTCTCCATACATTGTACTGAACCCTTCTTCAGGAGATCACACACATTACAATCTGGTCTACAGGATCAAGGTTTTATAGAAATGACACAAGCAACTGGAATAAAGGTAATAATTGCAGATACTCCTGAGTATGTGTAAGTTACTGAGATGTTTCTCAGGACTTTTCTGTTCTGGTTGCAGATTGCTCATGTGAGTACTTTACTAATGTGTTATTTTATTTGTTTAACTATTTTTCACAAGCATTAGAATCCTCCCTCACCTAGTGGTGGCAGGTTAGTTTAGCAATGCCAGCCTCATGCCCCAGTTCATAAGGATTCTTGATCAGCACCTGTAATGGGGTGGTTATAGGGCACTGCCATAATGGAAATTAGAGGGCATTATTAATTTATTGGGGGGGGGGGGGTGCAACTAGGGGTGTCCTTGCTTCCACTTCTTGTTCAAAATCATGGAGGTGATCATGTGTGATGAAGCGGTTTCGCATCAGTATTCTGCCCGTGCTCGTCTCGCTGAGTTTGGACGGGAAGTAGAAAGTGAAGAGTATCCCTTTGCAGCGCAGGAAATATCATCATGGTAGTGAGAGCAGGAGGCAGCACTGGAGAATAAGACCCTTATCTTCCTTTGAAATTATCCCCTTTCCTGCAGATCAACAAATATAAAAATACACCAAAAAAAGCAATATTTGCACAACCAAATTGATTGAATTACTTGGGTGCTATCATGCAAAGCCTTGCTGTATATACAAACAGAAATAAAGTCAAGACCCAGGAGTGCTCATGACTTTTTTCCCCCCATTTGTGTATGTGTATTTATACAAGATGATTGTCTATCTATCTATCTATCTATCTGTATCTATCTATCTATCTATCTATCTATCTATCTATCTATCTATCTATCTATCTCTGTCTGTCTGTCTGTCTGTCTGTCTGTCTGTCTATGTATGCATGTATGTATGTAGAATTGTATTTATAAATGTACGCAGCACTATATTTGTGTATATATATCTCTGCGTTTCCACTGTGAGTGTAGAGCAGTGATGTTCCTAGCAGATGCTGCAGTTGTATGTTAGAATTTCACAGTGGTGTTTCTGTGTAAGTGTATCTGGCTTTAGTGTAGTTAGCAGTTTATTTTCTGCCTTCATTTTTTCCCTCTGGTGTGTCTCAGACGCTGAGTCACAGTCATGCGACCTATTGAGTTGAAACTTCCAGACATCAAGATAGGAGAGTGTCACACCCTTTAGATGAGTGATTGGGAGGGTGGAGAACAATCTATGCATGCTAGATACCCCTTTACTACAAAATGTAAAGTGCCACATCAGGCGCAAGTGGGACATGGTTCTTATATATCTTTAATCAGGTGGCATGCAACTGCCTACATTTTCCTTTTTTTTTTTTTTTTTCCTCCTCCTCATGATCGTAAGTCACTTATTGCCCTCTAGTGGTCTATGTTAACATTATTTAATGTAGTTTTGTTGGGGGGGGGTGGGGGGTGTTTGTTTGTGGAGCACTGCTTCATTTAGTAGATTTATGGCAGTCAAGATCACTGTGGCTCTTGCTCAACATTTTGAAACTGGGGACTGATGGGTTTTCACAGGGACTGTATCTGGTTTAGTTCATCTGGTGGGCCTCAGGTTGGATGTCTCAAAAATAAAGTAGTCGATCAGGAAGTGTATTAGTGTATTAGTCCAGCACACTGTCCAGTAACCCAGGGCAACCAATTTCATGTAAATATTCATTATTATACTTGCAGCAGATCAGAAAAAGCTAAATTGTCATTGGTTGATCTGGTTTAAAGAACTCGATCAAGGCCTAGCTGCATTAGAACCACTAAACTGCTGTCCCATTAAAACAAGAACTAAAATGTGGGTCCTGTCCTTTGGCCTGTGTCCCCTGGCACCAGTACAGAGTGTCTGTCCCCCCTGGCATCCTCTTGCCTCTGTACCTGATGGCAATTCACTGCCAATCAGGAGAAAGAGGGCAGGTGCTTACACCCCTAGAATTAGAATTCCCAAAAGGTTGCACACATGCACTCAGTGAACTTTATAATGATGAAATCTGCTGCTCTGGAGGAAAATTCTTTAGAAATACACAATGTCTATAAATGACTTTTGAGCTTTTATATTCCATGCACAAAAGGTTTATTATAGTTTTAAGAAAGCACATTGTATCCTACAAAACCCAGGGTGCATATGTGTATGTGTCTGTAAAACTGAGAGAGGACACTTTGCTATGCATGTCTTTCTTCCCTGTAAAGAATCTGTACCTGTTGGCTTTTCCCCAGTGCTGAGCTTGTTGTAAAATGCTTTGGTATAATCAACTGTTTTAACTTGTATCAAAGTAGGCACCTTTATTTTACTTCTTATTTGCAGATGCTGGGAATATGCAGTTTGTTTTCATGTGATATTAACCTTAGTATTTAGGGGGTTACTGGCTGAAGTGAGAATTCAGCTGTGGAATTCTCAAACAGTGGATTCCCATAGCAAATCCGCGACTGGGACAATATTCCCATAGTCCTGTTGCGACTGTCTTTTGCTGGCAAATTCATACCTTCACACTTTACGCACACTTTAACAATTCAGACTTTAGCCACTAACCCCCTCAAAGAAAACTATATAAGTTTGTTCCTTATGGAGGTGATTCTTAAGGGGGAGATAGTTACTGATGCTATAGCACTGCTTCTGCTCTGAGTATCAATTTATTCTACTCTTGACAAGCGCTGTGAAACTCTTCACTTCCTGTTCCTGTTTGTTTTGGCTAATAGAGCAAGAGCAGTAGCAGCTTTACATCAGAATTCTGCTACTGCGCTTGCTCTATTTGCTGAAACACAGGAAGTGAAGAGTATTGCAGCACTTGTCAATAGCGGAAGAAATCAGTAATTTACTCAAAACAGAAGCAGTACCTTCCCTCTTAAAGGAGAACTATTACCTGAAGAAAAACCTAGCTGATTGTTTTAACAGCAGTACGAAGTCCAAATTGTCACGTAAAGGTGTGAATTCACCAGCTACCCAATAAACAGCTACTGTCACAGTGACGCAAATTTATTATGGGAATATTGTCGTGGTCATGACTTTGCTATAGTCAGGGAGGCAGATTTGCTATGGGAATTCACTGTTTAAGAATTAGACAGTCTAATTCTCACTTTAGTCTATAACCCCCCTAAGTGTATTGCTGCTTGATCAGCTTTCCTCTCATAATGCTATGTCTAGGATCATGAGATTAAAACTTTCTCTGCAGCTCTCTTCTACTCCCTATATGTGATGTGTTGCATCACAAAGTACCCCCCCCCCGACTCATTTTGCCAAAATGGCCATAAAGCACATGAGCAGGATAAAAAAAAAAAGATCTGCGCATGCACTTTATGGCCAATTTGGGAAACTGAGCCATGGGGAGGGTACTTTGTGACATTACACATCACATACAGGGGGGGGCATAAGAGAGCTGCAGCCGGCAGTTTTCATCTCATGATCCTGGGCATGGGATCATGAGCTGAAAGCTGATCGAGCAGCAGTATTTTATTGACTATTTTAGCAGCATTACACTAGTTTTTTGGCGGTTTTTTTTCAGATAATAGTACTCCTTTAACAATGACTCCTAGAAGGAACTCTTTAAAGTGCACCTGTCACCTCAAAACTGATGCTAATTTAGTTTCTACTAATAAATGTTTTGTAAATATATATGCATTTAAAAAAAAAATGTACCTTTATACAGCATTTCTCTCTGTCATCTTCCCTGTCAGCCTGACTTTACTTTCCTGAGTCCTGAACTACACTGTAAGAGTAGGGAACGCTGGGCAATTTTTGATGATTTTCCGTGGGTCAAAACTCTGTGTCCCTCTAAAAATACCTTGGAAGTTGTGATAGCTTATGGCAGGGGTCGGGAAACTTTTTGTCTGAGAGAGTCATATTAAATGCAGCTATGCTCAGCCCCTTTTGAATTCGCCGCCACTGACATCATACGTGATGTCATTGACTCCGGATGGGCTAGGAACCCAGAAGCGCTGAGAGAGCTATGTCTCTACAATGCCCTGCGGACTTATGGTATATACAAAAAAATAAAATGGCTTACTACGCTTTTGTTCTGAATTCGATATTGACAGGTTTAGAAGTTTTACCTTAATCTGCTGTGTCACTAACACCCATCCTCAAAATTATTGCTACAGAATAAAGCAAACACTCTCTGAGTGCATTTGCTGCATATCACTTAAACTGTGGTCAAATTTCTGTGTTCTGGCAGGTTCCCAGCGGAGAGCCGAGCACTCCTGTATATCTTCTGGGGGAATCTCTAGCAACCATTAAGAGATCAGGGGGTGGAATGTTCCCAGATCCACAGCTACTCTATACCATGCATTGAGCCTCCCCTTTTACCGCCCATTAAAGTATACTACTTAATGCCTGGGCTCTGATATCACCTTGTTCTGCAGTTCCATGTTAATTACTGTAGAGGGGCATTGATCTCTTATCATTTTTCTTTATTGAGAAATGGATTAGGGCTGTTATTTGGACCATGTAAACACTCTTTTACCTCCCTAATTGCATCCATATACTTGCTTCTTACAGCTAACCACTGTCAGCTGCAAATAGATCGTAAGACAAGTGAACAAAGCAAGTTACCATTGAGAACAGTAGAGTCCTTGTTTATCGAAATCAAAGGAGAGAGCAGCTTTTATGGGGAACAAATGCACACCAGCATTTACTAAAATAGAATGTAGCATATGCTCAGAGTTGGCTAATCTATATCCCCCCAGCTGTTTGTGAACTACAACCTCCTGCATCCCCTCCAGGCAAAGTCATTTGGTTCAAAAGCCAAGGAGAAGAATGTCCACATCTGAACTGAAATCCCTGTGTCCTTGTTCAGCACATTAATATCCTTCTCCATTTAGCTATAAACACGACATTCTTTACAGACCGTTTTATACATTGGCCTCGTGTAGTATCTAGAGATCATTCTCCTCAGTATTTATCTTGCTGTTTAAAGGACCAGTACCACTGGAAATGAGAAGAAATCCCATATGGATTGGAGTAACATAGCGGTGGTAAATATGTTGTCTTTGAAACTGAATTCCTGATTAGCATTAATTTGAGTTTGTTTATCTTCTGTGTGGTGGCAGCCATCTTATATCTGTTCAATAAACAAACCCCCACCTAGTCGTGTTATCAAACATATATACGCTTCATCTTGCTGAGTTGGGTTCTGATGAATATTATGAACTGTTTTGGTCTGTATGCAGCCAACATCTACATTAATTTCTTTATAGCCCACTATCATGCTATTGTTATAGTATAAGCAGGCTATATGGCTTGTATTTTAAAGCATAGGTTTCATCACAAGATAGAATGGGGCTTATTCATGAAAGTCTGAATTGTTGCGTAAAGCTGTGAATTCACATTTGTTCTCCACTTCCCATTATTTGGCTATTCAGCAAACTCTGTGATGTGGTGAATTCACCAGCTAATGACAGTTGTACACTCTTAGATTGTAAGCTCTATGGGGAAAGGACCTCTTCCCTTTACATACATCATAATTTTACCACAACAGTTGAAAATGAGGGGAAACTTTTCAACAAATGCTATCAGCTTAGAGTAATTGTAAACTGTTTTTAAAATGAAATCAGTTGAGACCTGTTGAATGCATTTTTTAAAACACTTTTGTTTGATTTTTTTTTTGGTTTCATTTGATTGGAGTTACCTTAAGCTATCATGTTTTCACATGTTGGACTGCTAATCTAATCATTTTCCATTCTTACTATAGACTGCTGAAGTGATGTGACTTGCAGCTTAAATGAATACAGTGGGTATTTGGCAATTTTAACCCTTTTAACACAAAGTATAGAATATCCACAGTGCAGGGCTGTAACAATAAGGATACTCTGGTCACCTATGGCACGAGTGCCAAAGAGAGTATGCGCACAATTGCCTTCGCTGCTGTCCTTAATCCCCCACCAGCGAGCAAGCGATCCTTCAGTGCAGGCTGCAGTCGCTCTCCAGTAGGATAGCTGCAGCAGAGCTCCTCCCCCGATGGAGACACAACTCATCTGCACCTGCACTTCAGGGGAAGGTGCTGGTGAGTTACGTTACTTTTCAGCACTCGATGCTGTAAAGGTTCAATATCACTGTTCCAGGTGGTTTTGTTCAACTAGATAGGAAGAAATTGCACGTAGAATTTATATTGCTCAATGTTGATTTATTTGACAGATATATTCTTGTTTTAGTGAACTTGCATTTGGCTCATTATCTAGCCAGTGCACACTTACAGAAGCCATTGTACTTTCATTTGACATACCTTTAGTTCAGAAAAAACATGCCAGTCAGAGAGGCTGCAACTTTATAAGCATTGGTAGTTGGTTTCATAGGGCTACTACTGTACTACTGCACTCTCAAGGAGTAACAATAAGCCCTTTGCTTTAGGCAAATCATCAAAAAGCTTCCTTGTTAGGTTTTTCTTCTTCAAAGGAGATCTAAAGTGCTTGTTAGACTTGGGCTGATTTTGCATGTGAGGCCTTTTTGCTTCCAGCACAGCAATCCCCTTTTGGTTCACGCCTCCTCTTCAGCACCACTGATGTGAGCAAATGCTTGAGCAGTATTAGGTTATAATAGTGCTTCTGGGCTTGCTCACAATGTAGAAGATGAAGCAGGTATCCAAGGATCCAATCAGCATGAGGCATCACCGGAAGAAAATGCAGATATTTTATTAGCTTTTTTTTTTTTTTTAGCTTTAAAAACTGGGCTTTTGGCCACACTTCCTGTTTATCTAGAAAGCAATGGGATTCACTTTTACCCGGGACTTGCTGCAACTCTGTGTATTCGTTTAGCATCGGACTTGGGGTTGATGGGCCCACCAGGAAGCCCCACCCCTGCACCGTCCACAACGGGCTGGCGAGAGAGGAGGTCTTGGCCCTGTCGGGCTGCTCTGCAGGATGGATCCCGCTCAGGGAATTATCCCTGTTGCTCAGTCCGATGCTGTATTTGGATCTCCAACCACATAACGCGCGTGACGTCACTGCCGTCTACATACCTGACAGGTCACAGAGGGAGGATCCAAGGATGTGATCTCTCTCTGATGTGTCGGGCAATGATGCCGATTGCTAATGATGCAGTCTCAGTCTCTACTAACAGTGATTGCTGTCAGATCTCTGTTAGCAGGGACAGAGACCGTATCATTAGCAATCTGCATCATTACCTGGCTCATCAGAGAGAGATCGATGCGATCTCTCTGATGAGCCGGGTAATGATGCCAATCAACCAGTGTGTCGCGGAACCCCTGGGTTGTCCTTGTGGAACCCTGGTTGAAAATCACTGGTCTAGGACTAACTGCTACAAATGCAGCAATGTACACATTAGTCAGCCTCTCACAAGTAAAGCATGTTGTGTCATTGTCATAGAAAATAATATCATGTGCGAGTAGTCGTATCTACTGAATCACCCATAATGTAGCAGTGGGAAAGAGGCCTAATACTTAACCATGAATACACAATTCCTAAACCTAAAATCCTTTGGAAAACCAAGACATCAAACCACAAAAGTCTCTTTGGAGTAATCATGCGACACGCCATTTTCCTGTGATTTTTATGTGAATTGTAGGATGTGATGTCATAGGAAGTGATGTCAGATCACATATGCAGCTTAAAGCATGAATATATTTATGATCACAAAGCATGGTTGAAATATTATAACTTTCCAACTCCACAGAGATAAAAAGAGAGGAGAGCCTTGGGCTAAAAACAAATAATCTACAATACAAAAGTAATTCATTTAACAGGCAGTGGCTAATTGTCAAATAACTGTTGGTGGTTATAGTGTAACATTGAGCATATAATATACTTCTCTGGTTTACCTGATTTATAAAATAACATTATACGGTAGTTATAATAACGGCCAATTTTACAAGACATGTAAGGAAGGCCCAAGGGTACCAGATACAATATGTTGTTATACTTAAAGGGCCACTAACACCAAATAATAAAATTGCAGTTAAGATTAGCATGGCACTTATTCTTTCTGTGCTATGATAATGTCATCTTGTAATATGAATTCCCGATTCTTTCTTGCTTTCTGTGGCAATTCCGCAATATATATTACCCAGAGTTCTACAGCAAACAATTGACAGAGCGGGAGTTTATGTAACAGAAAAAGATGGCTGCTATCACCAAATAGATAAAACAATAAAAGCAATTCAAGTCAGGAGTTTAAATTCTAATAAGACACTTTTTACAAGCACAGTGTATAAGTAACTGCCATTAGAATCCAAATGGGATTTGTGTCTTTTTTTTGGGGGGGGTTAATGACCATTTACCAGTGATTTGCAAACATAGGGTTAACCTGAAACAGTAAAAAAAAACTAAAAATAAATAGCTCCCCATACAGGGGCCTGAGTGTGAGTGAGTCTGGGCTGCCTGCCAGTATGTAGAGTGAGTGGGAGGAGACCAGCATGTATCTTTGGGAATCTCCTCCCACCCTCTCTCAATCTGTTTCTAATTGTGACTCAGAAAATACCACAGGGCAGCCGGGGAGCACCCCTAGAACCCCCACTACACCCACAGCACCATTTATTGGCCTATGTGCACATAATTAGCAATAATGTGTAGAACAACCAGTGCAGAAGCTTGTGTAACAGATGCAGCTTGTTTGGTCTTTGCTGTGCAGATGGAACAGGACATGCTGAAAATAGGGGGGGTATTTTAATATCTAGGGAAATAGAACTCCATACCTATGATGGCTCGTGAGTTTCAGTGAATCTTAGGTTCTATATTTTTGTATGTGTTATATTTATTCATTTGTATAGCACTGACATATTACGCAGCACTTTACAGAGATTCATCATTCACTTCAGTCCCTGCCCCACGGAGATTACAATCTAATTCCCCTATTTCAGAAACTGGTGTCCCGGAGGAAACTCACGCAAGATTGGGGAGAAAATACAAACTGCATGCAGAGGAAGATCAGGGTGGAATTGAATCCAGAACCCAGTGCTACAAGGCAGAAGTGGTGCATTGTAGCAGCCATGACTTATTATATGGGTCATCTGAATCCCAGTCTTTTTAGTTTTAATAAAGGGGTAATAATATTAGGTACCATCTAGTTTTGCAGGGCGCCTCAATAGTCTGGTTCTTTCCAACAGCAGAAAGTGCATTCCATTGTGTTTCTCTTAGTAGCAGAGTTTAAAGGGCAAATGCTCATTTATTGATGCTGTATACTTCCACACTGAGAAGAGTGTGTGATTAAAAACGCGACCCTTTCTGATTGTGTTAGAATTATTACTCTCTTTCATGTATTCTAGCCCTTCCCCTGTGCCAGTACTGTATGAAATGCCAGATTGTTATCTCAGGAGCCTTTAGGGCACGCTCACGTACTGCCCTTATAATAATAATCACAGACTAAATTATGCCTTATCTGTGTGATTTATTATTTTAAAATCAAATCACAAATCTCCAGTTCCATATTTGAATATTAAAATTACTTATGATACTCCTAACCTATGTTTCTATTTTTGAAAGAGGCGCTCTCCTGCCTACCGGCCTTTAATACTAGGGGAATCTGAAACTGACTATATATGTAAGCCACCACCGGGCTCCAGTTGCCAGATTTTAGCCAGAGGCCATGGATTGCCAATGAAACTGGGTATCCAAGTTGTACAAAAATTTCTCTCAATGCATCTAAGAGAAGCTTGTTTGATACAGTTTATTGTGTTTGTGACACAACACTGCTGCTGTACGCTTCAAAGCATGCAGCCAGTATAGTGTAACCTCAAGGATTCACCTCTTCCCCTGCAGCAACTCTGCTATAAAACTTGTACCTCATTCCATGAGCAGCAGGCTAAAGCTGTAGGTCAGTACTATGCTTGTGTGTTTTGTACTGTCTCCTGATTGTGACTCAGACATGCACAGTAAAGACCTATGCCCAGGGCAAAGTGGGCTGTGCATCACCTTGTGTATAATAAATGAAATATGATTTCAGTGCAAGGCTAGTTTTATACAGGTAGGTGCATTTTCTTACATACACTATTGGTGAATTTGCCATGTTAGTCTTTCCTGGAGTGAATATACATAGCACTGCATTTTTATTACCATTTTTGAAATAATTAAGTTTCAAACAGTTATTCCCTACAGTCTGACTGTTGACAAATTTCTCCTTATATGTTTTGATTTCACACTAGAAAACTGATTTTGTCTTCCTTTTCTCATTAATTCTCTTTACAGTTATTAATTTACCAATAACATCTATATGTTTGCAGCAGTTATTAATCCGCCAATAACATCGATATGTGCACAGCAATCATTAATCCGCCAATAGCATCGATATGTGTGCAGCAGTCATTAATCCGCCAATAACATCTATATGTGTGCAGCAGTCATTAATCCGCCAATAACATTGATATGTGTGCAGCAGTCATTAATCCGCCAATAACATCGATATACCGTATTTGCCGGCGTATAAGACGACCCATAACTTTTCCAGTTAAAATATAGAG
>WMED01014512.1:0-13995 GCA_019650415.1 Pipa parva | reverse complement strand
CGGTATCCCTGGACCCATATCAATTTACCTACCCTAGGAATAGATCCACCGAGGACGCCATCGCTTTGTCCCTACATGAAGCCCTATCGCACCTTGAGGGCAAAGATGCATACGTCAGAATGTTGTTCACAGATTTCAGTTCTGCTTTCAACACCGTCATGCCATCCAAATTGATCCCAAAGCTGGATCTCTTTGGAATAGCTACACCTCTGCAAAACTGGATCCTCAACTTCCTGACAAACTGTTGTCAGACTTTTAGGATGAATAATTCCCTTTCTTCCACCATCAGTCGGAACACAGGTCTGCCTCAAGGATGTGTATTAAGTCCCTCTCTCTACTCCTTTTTTACCCACGTCTGTATCCCTAAACAGGATACCAACAGCATCATCAAGTTCGCCAACGATACTACGGTACTGGGCCTCATAAAAGGAAATGATGAGTCAGCCTACTTGATGGAAATACAGAACCTGATATCTTGGTGCGATCAGAATTCACTATCACTAAATGCAAAAAAGACCAAAGAGATCATAGTGGATTTCAGAAAAGGTAGTGAACAACACGTCTACCCTCCAGTTCACATTCATGGGAATATAGTAGAACAAGTGGACAGCTTCAAGTTCCTCGGTGTACATCTATCATATAACCTATCCTGGTCCCTAAACACTTCTAGGTCTATCCAAAAAGCCCAACAGCGGCTTTATTTCCTCAGAACCCTCCGTAAAGCCCAAGTTAACACTAGGATCTTGACCAACTTCTATCGATGCACCATTGAGAGTGTCCTCACATACTGTCTAACAGCATGGTATGGGAACTGCTGTGCCAAAGACCGCAATGCACTACAAAGGGTCATCAAAACAGCCCAACGGATCATTGGCACAGAATTGACCCTCATCGAGGACATTTATCGTAAGCATTGTATAGACAGAACTTGGAACATTATCCTTGACTGTTCTCATCCTAACTAAGACTTGTTCTGCCTCCTTCCTTCGGGCAGACGTTTTAGATTCCTCAAATCCCGTACGAGTAGGTTTAGGAACAGTTTCTTCCCAGAGGCAGTTGTCGCCATAAACAATTCATACCCCTTAAGCCTATATAAATACTCTGTATTATTTATTTTATTATATTGCATTATATTATGATATAAAAACATTATGTTTTATCTTGCTCTGTGATGCAACATCTATGAACCTGTGTATCCTATTGTAAATGCTGTAAATATGCTTTTCACTGCTGTGTACTTGTACACTCCCAGTGACAATAAATCTAATCTAATCTAAATCCAGAACTATCAATCCATTGGTTCGACTTCAAGAAAGTAAGGAGAATAGGCACAAATTATTGTTAAATCAGATTGAGATGAATGGACCAGGCTAACACTTTTTTATTGGTAAAGCCAAATGCTGCCTGACTGTCTGTGCCTTGCTTTCTGACATTATTAAATATTTATATTTTATGTCAGGTGAATCAAATTTTTAACAATACAAAAGTATGAAATATCACAATGCAATCTTATAGCACTTCTTTTTATTAAACGGACACAATTCTTATAACCCTGTGTGGACAAAGGCTGATACAGACAATTTTGAAATGATAAAGAACTGTAAAGCTACATGCCATTTTCCAGTCTTATGAACACAAAAAAAAAAAAAGGAAACGCAGTATACCCAATGAACAACAGTTAATTAACTAAATGTAAACAAAAACGAGCTATGATATATAACGAGAAGCATTCTTGCCTATGAATAAATACAAAGGTAAGTGTTTAAAACTAAGAGAAAAAAATAAACCTTTTACAAAACAATCCTCACCCCAAATAATTGGAAGCAGTGGTGTATACACAGCAGTATAAGCCCCTATGCAAAATCAGCAATAACTCCCCCACACTATCATTTTACATTCTGTTACTGGTTTCCCTGACATTGGGCCAGTAGCAGCTGCCTCCCCTCTCCATGTAGTATGTGTGCAGGTGAATACCATTACTGGGAAATCCTCTGAAAATTTTTACTGCTTGTAGGACCCTGACATTATCTGAATAGTTACACCTTCCCTTGTTTGAATAGCGTTAATAACAACAAAGGTTTTCTTTGTTTTTTTCTTTCAAAGGTTTTCTTTCCCACAGCTTGTTAGAAAATGAGTTTACCATCCAATTCCCTATTCCCTAACCCAGGGGTCGGCAAACTTTGAAGAACAGGGAGCCACTTCGCTCCCGACCTTCACCGGCGGAATTTTCTTTTGAGCCACAAAGGGGGATGAAAGCATGCTTCCAATCACATAACCTGAAAACATCCAATCAGAAGACTCGTTGGAGGTCACGGGTGGGGCTAGGGAGATGCGCTCAGATCCACAACACCGCACTTTGCCGACCCCTGCCCTAACCCAAGATAAGTAAGCACATCAAAACTAAAATTCTGTATTCAAATGGAAGCACAAAAAAGGTTTCAGCCAGACCTCATATACTCATTGTATGGCACGTGGGCTACATTCGGCCCTCTAACTATCTTTCACCGGCCCGCGTGAGCTTGTGCAAACGGAGGGGCGTGGCCAATTGCCATAGGTGTCAGCAAGTTAAGTATGTTACTTTGGCCCTCTAACACCATTCCAGTTTCTCATGTGGCCCCATGGGAAAGTTAATTGTCCACCCCTGGTTTAAGCCGTATTAGGCCCGGTTCAGACTAGCGCATTTATGTGCTGAGCTTAAAGAAAATTGTGTCCCAAAAATATGCCAGCAAATTCAGGTTGGCATATGCTTTTCTATTGTACTTACCCAATGCAATGTGAACGCGCCCTCTGCGTTCACAGCCCTAACTATCTCAGCCGCATACTTCGCGTCACTTTGGCTTGCACATGCTCATATTCTGCACTAGCGTGGCCAGAGCAAAGTAAGTAACATTGGAATTTGTGGTGCATGTTTTTTTTTCCTTTTAAGCGCAGCATATATGCACAGCGTATATAAATGTTAGTCTGAACCGGGCCTTAGTCCAGTTGAATAATTAGAAGGATAAGTACTGTACTATTATATTATACTTTATTTGGACTAAAAGTTCATTATTTAAGATATTTACGTTTAAACAATGAACTGTTAGTCCAAATAAAAAAATCCTAATACTACAGTACTCATCTTTATAATTATTCAAATGGATCATAGAAACTTAATTTATTACAAAGCCAACTCACTAGCAATAATAAAAAAAATCCAATCACATAAAGGAAGTTTGTCATTGTTTGGATTGTGTTTAAAATGAGTTATGTTGCTGTTCCATTTGAAAGAAATATACTGTAATATATATATATATAATACTTATTTTTATCAAGCTATTTTTACACTAATACCTAATCTGGAGAGTCATAGTGGAAGGATAATAAGTTCCAAGTTCATTATACTGTACAGTGAGCTAATAAAAAAATCATAAGACATATATACAGGTAGTTAATTATATCATTTTGCCCTGGCAGGGAGAGTGGGGAAAATCATTACTCTCTCCTCCCGGAAATACTCTCCATATTCAAAGATGAAGATGCCTTAGTAAATATAGATAAACAACATTTTAATTACTAAAATAAAAGGCAGAACACACTTGAATATATGCCTTATGTACAAAGGCTGTATCAAACCACTTGTATGACTCATTCACATTTAAAATGAAAAAAAGTAACAAAATAATGTTTTACATGTAATCAACAAAACCTTTCCATATTAATAATACAGAGAAGCCTAATTACAATGCATGCTGGTGCTATGGCAATATGTATACGCTTGTCCAGTTTTATAAAATAATTAATTCATCTGATTTGACTGTAAAATCTTTTTTTCTTCAATGTAAACAAATTACTCACAGTACTGACAAAGCCAATACACATACACACACACTTACCATTGTCAAGGTAAAAAAAATAAACTCTGCTCTGGGCCACACACGTTGTACAGATGAACAGATGTTAGGGAGGGTGACACGCATTTCAGCCCCAAGCCAACCTTTATAACTCCACCAGCTCGAAAAACTACAACTCCCAGGATCCCCAGCTGTACACTGTCTAGTCTTCAACAACTGCAATAACCATCTACACACAATATGCAGACAGCAAACCTTAATGATGCCTTTTATTATAAGACTAAAACAAATGCATGCATGCCCTGCTGTGATTCATTCAGCAGATAGAGAAAACGATTAGAGTGCAAGCAGTCCAACTGCAACCATTAAGAATTCACCCCCCCAGATCAGGAAAAGCAGATCATCATGGGATGAGACTGGATTAGAGTCCAGCCAAAATGAGGAGGGAATCAGAAATGCTTACATGTCCCAAATCACAGGCAAGGAGAAGATGTGTTGCCTACCTGGCAGCCTGATCCCTCAACCAACCAGATACTCCAACAGACATGGAAGGGGGGAAGGAGGGAAAAGAATGAGTGAATAAAGGGGGAGGGGTTAGAATGGAAGAGGAGGAGCTAGCAGAACATTGAATGGGAACAAGGGAAAGTGAAGGAGCGCTGAAAGGGAAGAGGCGGAGACTTCAATGAGGTGGGAAAAGAGAAATCTCAGTGGCAGTGGGAGGGAGCCTTAACCCTTTCAGCGCCATTTTTTTTTTTTTTTAAACACATTTTGCAGGGAAAGCAATGCGATTTCCAGGAAAAATAATATATTTCATTTTCTTTCAGCAGAAGTCTGGGTTTTAACATGCAATGTTCTCCTTTCTCATTTTTTTATTTGCTTGGCTCATTATCTGGAAAAAATGTAAAAAAGTAAAAAAAGGTATTTTTTTCTTTTAATGGTTGCATTTTTTTTTTATAGCTTTTTTTTTGCATCGACATAGAAGGTTTTTTTTCTTTTTACCGTAAGAAGAGTGAGGGGGTTTTATTGACGAAAGTCCGAATCGTCGTGTAAAGGCAGGAATTTGCCG
Organism: Pipa parva; assembly: GCA_019650415.1. Lineage (NCBI taxonomy): Eukaryota > Metazoa > Chordata > Amphibia > Anura > Pipidae > Pipa > Pipa parva. The sequence continues at coordinate 9,099 of WMED01014512.1, read as the reverse complement.
ACTAACGGCAGTGGCACGCTACCTAATAGATGGCCGCTGTCGTGGTCGCAACTCCGCTACGGGGATATTGTTGCAGTCTCTAGGTTACTACTGGAATCTGCTGTTTAGTCAATAAGGAGTAGAGAATCAGGGGGGAATTCTCCAAGCTCCGAAGTGAGGTGCGTAGTGTTCGTCTCACTTCGGAACAACTGAAATGCGCATGCTGACGTCCTGCGCGCGGAGGGGAATCCCTTTAATGCGCATGCTGACATCCTGCACGCGGAGGGGAATCCCTTTAATGCGCATGCTGACGTCCTGCACGCGGAGGGGAATCCCTTTAATGCGCATGCTGATGTCCGCGTGCAGGACATCAGCATGCGCATTTCAGTTTTTCCGAAGTGAGGCGAACACTACGCGCCTCACTTCAGAGCTTGCTGAATTCCCCCCTCAGAGTGTAGCAACCCGAAGAGATAGCAATTCACTTGGCCAGTCCAATTCTTACTTTAGTCAATAAACTCTCTGAAGCTCTGGAATTCTCTGCATGAAGATGTTGTCACGGTTGATTCCATTAAAGAGTTCAAAAATGGTTTGAATGCTTTCCTTCAGTGTCAGAACATTAAGGCGCTTTTATGTGCTGCATATTTGGAAAAGCGCAATTAGAAAATACACTTTGTGAGCCGAATTCACTATAGTCCAAAGTGAGGTGCGGAGTGTTCGCTTCACTTCAGACTGACTGAGATGCGCTCGCTAATGTCCTGCACGCGGACATCATCGAGCGCATTAAAGGGATTCCAGTCTCGGTGAGAGCAAAAGAGTTGCCTCGCCGAGACTAGAATCCCTTTAATGCGCTCGCTGATGTCCACGTGCAGGACATCAGCGAGCACATCTCAGTCAGTCCGAAGTGAGGTGAACACTCCGTACCTCACTTTGGACTATAGTGAATTTGGCTCTTTATTTCAGTCCTGCATATATTCTAGATGCGCTTTTCTATTGTACTTACCCAATACAGTATGAACACTCCCTCAGTGTTCGCGGCTCCAACCATGTGGCTGCATTCTTCATGTAGCGTACATACATCATCAAAAATTCAATGTCAAGTGTTTGCGCGTGTGCGTGCGCTTGCGTTATGCACTAGTGTGGCCAGAGCAAGGTAAGTTCCATAGGGATTTGTGCAGCGACTTTTTTGATATGCCGTGCATAAATACATTAGTGTGAACCTAGCCTAAAAGTTATGGGTACTAGATAACTGAAGGTGGGATCTTGATCCAGGGAATTTATTCTGATTGCCATATTTCCCTAATATGAGGATAATTGGCTCTTGCCTCATGGGTTTTTTCCTTACCTGGAGCAACATTGCAGGAAAAGCGGAGCTAGGTGTAACATTGCCTGATATTTTTTAAGCTGGATTTTATCTTCATAAATTACGCCAATATCTTATCTGATGATCTCTGGTGTCATCTGGCAACCCCTGAGAAGCTTTATATGGGAATATACAGTATAGCAATCACATATAAGGAACGACTCTCACTGCATGCGGATTCTTTTGAAAAGTGATTATCTACATTTGGCATGTGAGTGCATTTTTATTGTTTCCTCTATTTGGTGGATTGACATACTGCATTATCAGGTATTCAAATTTTCTTAAAGGGACAGTGCCATCTTTTCGGATTAGTATGGAATGGCAAGAAAATAGGCTGAACTGGATGAAGTTGTGTGTTTGTTCAGCCTTATAAAATATGTTACTATGTTAGAAAAAACAAATATTTGTAAAAGACTTGTTCCTTCCAATTGCAATGATAACACATATGTATTGGTAGACATCCTTTCCTGCCCAGGAGACTCTCCTACTTGAAATGAGCACATTTTGTTATTTTAGAAAAAGAAAACAATATATGCACTTTGTAATTTTTCAGGAAAAACAACCATTTCCTTGTGAATTCCCCACGCAAAGTATATTCTCTAAAAGTACACACCTTTAACTATTTAGGTCAGGGGTCGGCAACCTTTAGGGCTGAGAGAGCCATATACATGCGGCTCTCTCAGCCCTTTTGAATCCAAAGCTGCCAATGTCACATGACGGTGACGTCGGCGGTTCCGGATTGGCTAGCAACTCGGAAGCGCTGAGAGAGCTTTGTCTCTCTACAGTGCTTGCCGGCAATTAGCAGGCAGACTGTAACAAGCAGTGCTTGCATGTGAGCACTGCTCATTACAGTCAAATATTAATAAAGAAAGCCAAGCTAAATCTGAAATAGCAATGTCTCCTAAGCAGAACAATACCCATTATGTGTAGGTTCGTGCAAAGGCATGGCTGGCAAACACCCCAAAGTAAAGAAAGTGTGCAAGGGTTATTTTGACTGAAAATCTAAGTGCTGCAGCTCAAGTGCAATTTTTGCAGTATTTCAGGAGCAACAACCTTTTACCAGTTGTAATGGGTATAGCAGTGTACTGCATGAGGGAAGGTATGTTTCCACAACAGTCTGTTCCTATGGCTGAGATTAGCTCCAGCTGCAGAGTAAACCTGTGTTAAAAAGGCAGATGGGAAAGCCTGTGGGTGGGAGTTGGTGTTGCTGAATGAGGAAGCTCTGTTGTGTGGATGGGGTTCTGAGAGAAACAGAGACCTGTGGAAAAGCCCCTGTTATAGGATTGTGGCTGGACTGCACCTTGAGATCCTAAGGAGAGTGATTCCTGGAGAGGGGAAGGTAAATTTTGTTTCATAACTCTGAATTGTATGAGTTGCCGTTTCCCACTGTATTTTGAGAAAGGACTTTTCACGGTGGAACATTGGTTTTCAATTTGGGATTTTTTTTTTGCCAAGAAAGGCTGTGTTTAAGTTCATTTTGTAGAAATAGTGGCCGAATGATTCTGGGAGTCACTATTTGCAGTGTGTTAATCCCAGGTGACTGCTAGGGCATTTGAGTGATTCCCTACACTGTGAATACCCCCTCAAAAGCATATACTCTCTGAATATACATATGCACACCTGTAGCTATTAGTGCATGTTATTGTAAATGCAGAATTCTGGATTTTCTCTAGAAAAATCATCATTAGAATCCCATAAAACTATATTAAATCTGGAAGATCAGTGGTTCCTGCTGATTCCTAAAAAAAATTAAAATGCAGAGGAAATCTGGGAGCTGTGCAGGGCCACTAAAGGCTTTCTGACCCTTTGGGAACACTTTCCTGACAATCTGGGCATTGCCAGGGTCCTAGGCTTGTGCTGTGATAAGCTAGGGCACTGCTAGGAAATTCGGACCACTGTGTGGTGCAATCACTGGCTCTGCAGGGTCATCAATGGCTACGCAAGGAAATCAGGAACTCTGTGGGGAAATCAGGGGGGAATTAGGGGACCTGTGGAGGAAATTGATAGCTCTGTGGGGCACTAATCCTCATTTACTACTTTTCTCCCCAAGCAATCTAGTTTCATCTGTAATCAAATACTATCGACGACATTCGGGTGAAATATCATCACGTACACGCGTCACGTGGTGACGTTTTCGGCCAATGTCTCCCTGCAAGAACCCTTATAAGGAGGGTCCTACGGCTGCTTCCAGGTGCCGCAGTGGGTCGGTCGTGCGACCCACAGGTTGAGAACCACTGTTCTAGATTAACTGCCCAGTCATAGCTCTCATTCAGCCAAGACTCCATTATTCTCACTATATCATATTTTTCTTTAAAGGAACAGTCCAGCCTGATTAATAAAAAGTAATGTGTGTTGTAAATGCATAATACATTTTTTTTCTAATATACTTAGTCAGTCTTTTATGTGCGGAAAGGTATTAATTATTCCATCTGTGTAACAGTACACAGCTCCTTCTGTGTTTACTTCCTGGTTGGATTCTTGTGTCACTGACACAACGGCGCCTCAGGAAGGTCAGAATTAATAGTTAATGAATTATCATGGGCAGTTACAATACTTACAGCTAATGGTGTATACTGTCAGTAGCAAATGCTGAAATTGAGCATGAGAGAGAGACCAAATCCATATAAAAAGAAAGTCAATGTTTCAGCCCTTTCTTTAACAATTGCTTTTGCTGGGTTAACTACACCTTTCAGAGTAAAAAAAGGTGGATAACAGTTTAAAGGTTCTGATTGGTTATTTAGCATTATCCAACCAGTCAGTCAATTCCTTAACTCTGAACAGGAAGTGGCTGAGAGAGGGAAGCAGCTTCAGTAACAAACTGGTGCTAAATTGTGAAGAGTGGAAATAAATAAATAATTTATATGACAGAAAGCATTTATTTAACTTTTATTTAACAGTGCCAAACAGACAGCAAATAACTGTTGGTGCCTAAACTGTTCCTTTAAATATTAATAATTCTAGTTCATCCATTTTATTTGTAAGGCTTTTAGCATTTGTCATCATACAATTTAGCAGCTTTTGGTTATTTGCACTTTTAACCCTACTCTTATCAGCTGTTCTAACACCCTCTCCAGTCTCATTAATGAAAACTTGTCCCCTATCTACACTATCTTACCCTCTACATGTGTAGTTTCTCTTCCCCCCATCAACTACTTTAAAACTCCAACACCCTTCTAGCCAATCCTTTCACCAGCTGAATCCTCCAAATTTAGGTGCAGCTTGTCCCTACTGAAGAGCCTGTAACCCACAGAAAAGGCATCCCAGTTCTCCAAAAATCCAAACCCCTCTTTCCCACACCAGTTCTTGAGCCACTTTTTTATCTCCCTATTCTCCCACTGCATCTCTGGTGTGGCTCCTAGTACAGGTAGTATTTCAGAAAATACTACCTTTAAGATACTTTTTCAAAGCTAAGAGCCCTATTCCCTAAAATCATTTTTAAGGACCTTCAACCTACCTCTAAATTTGTTATTTGTGCCAGATTGTCCTATTTATCCCCTAATAATTAAATTCCCCATTATATATACACCCAGCTGTCAACTCCATTCTTCACAATGCAGTTGTCTTTATGAACCACTCACTGAGACCGCCCTCTCTCTTCTTAAACCCTTCTCTCTTAATGCCCCTTATTTCTGGAATTCTATAACTCTCTACCTCCGCCAAGAGCAATCTATCAATATATTGAAAACTAAACTGAAGTCCTACCTCTTGGAGCACTACCATTGGTTTTCATGTCTTCATATTATCCCTAAGCAGCTATTTATTCTACTATATTTTTCTTTTTAATTGCACTTATAGGCTAATGAACTGACGCTTTTTGTTACTGCACTTGTTACCCTCCTATCTGTTTATGTAAGTCTTCCTCCTCTTTATATAGTAAGCTCTATGCCTGGGGCAGGGACCTCCATCCTCTTGTTTCAGTCATGGCCTGGTACTTAGAGTGATGTATATTCTTTATTACATGATTGTATTTTACATCACTTGTTCTTTGTTAAGCACTTTGCCATGTCTGTATTATAACTGTATTGTTTAATTGCACAGCACTTTATAACCTAGTGGCGCTTTATAAATAAACATATACATCCATACAGTAGCGGCCCTGGCCCTATTGGCGCCCTAGGCCTCTCCTCATCCGGCGCCCCCCCCCCCCCCCCCCCCCCCCCCCCCCCCCCCCCCCCCCGCCCTGTGCCACCCCCTTGCCCCCAACAGCGCCGTCGCCAGTTAAAAAAAAATGCACGCAAGCGTCCCCTGGACTGCTGGCGCCCCTAGCATCTGCCTATGTGGCCTAATGGAAGGGCTGGCCCTGCATACATAAATACAAGCAGGTGTCTTGCCTGCCCAGGTCTCCTACCCCCTTCCTTACTGGAGCAGACATGTCCTTGGCTTTTAGAGGAAGTGCCTTGCTCCAGCAGGGCCACCCCTAAACTGCCATCCCCCTCATCTGACAACTGTGCAAACTTGTTGGAGTGTACCATATTAGGACTTGCCTCCATATATATTTTCCCTCTGCCTTTTCCTTCTATTAGCCAGCTAGCTAGCTGCCCCAAGATAAGTAAGACTGATGCCTCAAGCCACCAAAATAATATTTTTCCAATTGCTGTATTTTAATAACTGCCATGCCAATCCAAGTGGGAAATGTTATTTTTTTTGGTGTTGCCTGCCCTTTAATGTTACAATGTTTTTAGTGTAATAACTGAGAGATATAATACTTTTAGCTGTTTTGTTTTATATACATAGGATGATACAGATGTCAAATATGGCAAAACAGGAAAAAAAAATAGAATATTTTCACTACTTGACTGATCTCAGTGGCTATACATTATTTTTTTCTCAGGGAAAATAAATGGAAAGTCACATGTGAATAGTAATGATATAATGGTATTTATGAAGCAACAGCACCACCTACCAATCAAACATGAAACTGTTTGTATATTTAGCTTTCAGGTTGTTTGGTTCAATCTTGTGCTAAAGGAGGTAATTGCAAATGATCTACATTAGCATATTTATGTGTTTGCCTTACTGTTTTTTCTGAAGCTTCATTTTGTAATTCATTGTTAGTTTTGATTGTGTAGTTCTTTCTGATCAGGCTCTGCCTAATCTCCTTTCCAGTCTCTAATTTTGTTTGCCTGGTTGCTAGGTTAACCAACCTTATCAACCAGAGCACCATTTAAATGTAAACATAAGAGGTTCAGAAAAAGTTACATCACTGAAAAAAACTACAAACCATAAAAAGTGAAGACCAATTGCAAATTATCTTAGAAAACTGACATCTACAACATTTTAAAATCAACTTCAAGGTGAATGATATCCTTTTAATTATTCTAATGTATATTATTCATAAATAATAGAAGAAAGTCTTCTTTTCAGTGACAGATATTGTCAGCCCTTCAACATATTAAAATCAATAATAACAATATTAACATATTAGGTGCACCATGCCATGCAACATAATTCTGCATGCAACATACACAAATAGGAACTTTACACTACAGCCCATGAAAGTGTATCACACTAGAGAACACACTACTCACAAGTCATGTAACCATTTTACTCACTCCCCAGCAGTATATTAAAATACAGGCCTGAAATACCAACAGGGATGTCTACAATCATTTTCTCTGCCTGGACCAAAGATATTTCTGGTTGTAAGAAATTTAGGGGCTTATTCACTAAGATATGAATTCGACTGTCGAATTTGCAAACAGCGGATTCCCATAGCAAATTCGCTACAATTTCCCCATTGTAAAGTTGCGACAATTTTTTAATGTGAAGATTGCAACAATTTTCCCATAGTAAAGTCATGACTGCGATAATATTCTCATTATAAAGACGCGACTGCGACAGTAGCAGCCTATTGTGACTGTCTTTATCTGGCAAATTCGCACCTATATGCAGCAATTCAGACTTCAGTGAATAACCCCCTTAGACTGTAATCTCTACGGGGCAGGGACCACCAACCTCTTATGTCAACCTCAATATAGCACTTAAAGTGATGTATCCTTGTGACTTTATACTATATTGTTTAATGCAATTTCCCATGTCTGTATTTTATTTGTATTCTGAACTATACAGTGCTGTTTGTGGCGCTTTATAAATAAAATTATACATACATAAATACAAATAAGGCTGGTCTTATAGTTCCACGATCATACTCTGATACTGCATATCTGTCAGATCTTCTTCTTGTGTTCTTGTAGCTATTAGCTCAGAAGGTGGTAAATGGATAGCCATCTGCGGTTTCTACATTTTCTTTGACTTATGAATTTCTGTCAAAGACTGGGAGCAGCGACATATGGGCATATGTTCCATAGAGGCAGGGGAGGCATCTGCTATCTTGCCTATTAAAATGAAGTGTCCAGACCTGTCTTACAAAGGCAACTTAAAGAAACTAGCATTTTCCTGCAAAATAATAGTACTTGCAATTTTGCCCTGGGATCCAGAATTGAGTATGTATGCCACTACCTGTATAACCTTTGGAGAGGCTCCAAGTAAAATGTTTTGTCTACTGACTTGATTCCATGTCAGAAGATGAAAGTGTGAGGTTTCTGTTACATTAATTATTGTAACCCTGTTGTATTACAAAGGATTCATCTGCATTTCCCGGTAATCTAAGTACAATGCATTCTGTACCATGCAATCAAAATACAATGCCTAGTAGCCCAATTATTCAGTCAGTAACCTACAGTAAGGTAATAGTCTGAAAGCGGGTCTTAAATGGCTGTTAAAAGTGGCCTTTAATCAGTCCAGGGAACTCTAAACTGTGATGTTGTTTATTGTCATTCTGTGTCTGCTATGCTAATTACAGCTCATGTCATGTTAAAACAAAGAGGCTTCCATGAGGCATTTATTGCCGGTGGGGTATATAAGTCATTGGTCAGGAACCTATTGTTGGTTTTTAAGTATAGGTTGCTCTTTTCCATCTTCTAGATCTGAGAGGCCAGGGGACCTGTCCTAGAGAAAATAATGGTGCTGTGAATAAAAAGGATTATCTCGTGGGTAGGAGGCCCACTGGAGTTGCACACTAGGACTAGCATGTAGTGCTGTACAGAGCTGGAAGAGGAAAGACTTTGAGAGTCTCTAACTAACCAGTGAGTTGGTTAGACTAGACCCTATTATACAGTATGTTCAGTAGCAGTACAATGTTAGTCATCCAGTGGCAGGAATTGCCCAACAGGAGTGAGTGAAGGGCTATTGCCACAAGTGTGTGGTGAGCATCCAACACTCCAACACAGTAATGGTTTCCTGTAGTGTTTATGTCTAAGGATTTCCATGAAGATTCCATAATGCATGCAATGTTTTTCTAAAGAGAGAGCACATTATGACTCTCTATGAGAGAATGAAGAGAGTCTTTATAATGCTGTGTTGCAGTCCTTCTGCACTGGAAATATTTAGTAGTACATTTATGATATGAATAAACATTCATGGTGTATATTTGTGTTCCTATAAGTCTATTAGCCCTAGGCGCTAGTGATTAGGGCTGGTCCTCCATACTAGTTACATTGCAAAGTTGTCTTTTGTCAAGCTACCGTATTTTCCGGCATATAAGACAACTGGGCGTATAACACGACCCCCAACTTTTCCAGTTAAAATATAGAGTATGGGATATACTCGCCGTATAAGACTACCCCTCTTCCAATGCAAATCCTGCTTGGATTGGTCAACTCTCCCTACCTGCCCAGCCCTCCCTGTCTCCAATATTATCAGAGCACCATCCCGCTGCCCCTACAAGCCCTTTCCCATACTGTGCTGCCCCTACAAGCCCT
>WMED01014510.1:0-13998 GCA_019650415.1 Pipa parva | reverse complement strand
CTTTTGGGGGTAAAAAGAATGTAAGACGCTGTCTTACTTTCGGGGAAACACGGTAGGAGACTCTTGATGGTAAAGTAGCAATAGATTGGATACACAAGACACACAAATAGCGATCAGTGTTTCAATTCACTTGCATCCATCAGTTAATAAAAAAATTGGTAGAACTGTCACTATTTGAAAAATAAAACTATATTTAATAAATAATATTTGCTAACCAATTTAGTGGGTGTGGTTAACATAACACATCATTGCACTCTCATAGACCTTTTAACTTTCTAGAAAATATTTATTCTGGAAAGTTCTCCCCTTAAGATAATTCACAATGTGCAGCTTCTCCTGTGTTTGAAACTCTTCATGTGCTCATTAGAGCCTTTAACTTTGATGAGAGCCCATCCCTATCTCTCTCAATTTAGCCTTTTTCCTCCTGGCAGGTCTACTGGTTAGGCATCAGTGTGTTTATGTACATTTTATACAGCTTCTAGTTCAGGGTTTTCTGTCTTGTCTGATCAGCCTCCAAACACGTTATGCTTTCATGATTCCCGGTGACACTCAAGAACCTCTTCCTGCTCAGTGATAGATTACACCATGATTTCCAGCAGAGTTTGCAACCTGCAGTTGCTAAGAGAGAGCAGCAGGAGATAGGTGGAAAATTAATCGTGATATTACCTACAATAACAATACAATTCAATACAATTCATGGAACCTTATTGTGATCGTACATGTTCCTAAGTCAGCTTTTTTTGTTTGTTTGTTTTATTTACCACAATTTTCCTTACAATTTTTTCAACTATTTTTAAAAAGCTTAAAAGAAAATTCAGGTCATGTACATCTCAGTTCTATAGACTGAATAAAGCACAATCCTTCATTTTACTGTATTATTACAACATTTTGATGCCGTTTTAACCCTATATTGACACACTTCACAGGTTTTGATTTTTGCACCACCAGGGGAGGCACATATCCAGTAGGTAATGGCAAATTCAGATGAAAAGTTACTGCAGAAAAAAATTATGTTCTATCAATACACTGCAGGGGTGGAAGTTTTCATATGAGAAAAATGATAGAAAAGTTGTATGTTTGCAGAAAAAAACAGTACTTTTAAATCATTGTTATTTTTTTTTTTAAATGTCCTCCTTTTTGTTTATGGAGTTTAATTTTCCTTACTTGAGGCTTTAGATGTATTTGTTGTGTCTGACTTCTTGGCACATATGCTGCAATTGTATTACAAGTGTTTGTGTAAGATAAGGTGCTGTAAAGGTCATGTGTATATTGTTTTTTTTTAATGTGTGGGGTTATATTTCTGGGGCGTGTGTGTGTGTGTGTGTGTGTGTGTGTGTGTGTGTGTGTGTGTGTATAGTGAAAACCTAGCCTAGTTGTATACCCAGAGTAATCAATTCATCATTTACAGCTCTGGTTGACAGAGTCAAATATATACTTTTAATTATCTATGGGAGATAACAAAAGAAAACCTTTTGTTCAGCTTACAACATGAAAATCCTTTTAAACCCTTAGGTGAGGTTCACACTAGGGTATTATGCTTAGCGCATAATACGCTAGTGTGAAAATAAAAGAAAAATACACCGAGCGTATTTTTCTCTTGAACTTATCAGAGACAGTGTGAACGCTTCCACAGCATTCACATCACTTCCTGTGTGGTCACATTTTGGGGCGGCAGCCTATAATACACCGGCCAAAATGTGACACACAGCGTTCCAGACCCAGCATATGCACATCATACACTAGTGTGTCCGGAACTAGGTAAGTGCTATCAGCTTTCATTAAGCTGTATTTTTTTTTCACACTAGCATATTATGCGCTGAGCATAATATCCTAGTGTGAACCCAGCCTTAAAAAAATAAGATAATATGTATTTATTCCAGTTAGATCAGGAGCCATGAACAGTTCAAATGTATGTATTAATTAGAGTAAATCTTTATATAACCTATAGTAAATTACTATTAGATTAAACATATTACATATCCTTTCTAAAATCAACCTACAATTATATTGTACTTGCGGTGGTAATGCATTTTTTTTTTAATCCGAGTTTGATCTGAGAAATCCTGGATAAATTTATTATTCATACAACAGTCATATCGTTAAAATGTTTTACTGAAATCTAGATTTTAACAGATCTAAATATGTCCACCAGCCCTAGAGAGTGCCTTCAAGGCTCCTTTCAGAATATATTGTCTACACTTTTTTAAATAATTCTTATTTCTTTTCTGACACTCTAAAAAGAGTACTATACTGTTTAATTTCTTTATGGTGTGCTGGTGAATGGCAACTTTTCCTCTTTGCAGGCAAAAAAATAATTTTACCACAATTAAAGTAAAAGTATTATTATTTTACTAAACTTTATACATCAATTTAAAACACATACCAAGACATTTTTTTGGTAGTATTCCTTTAAAAATGGTCTTGAGCTACATTTTTATAACATTTCATAGTTCTCACTGACGTGAATAATGAATCTCTGTAAAGCGCTGTGTACTATAGTAGCACAATATAAAAATGAATAAATACAAAATACTCTGTTTTACCCATAAATCTGTGCGTTCATTATTTTATGATGACTCTATTGTGGATCAATGAATTAATACATAAGTAGTTTTGCGTTAAAATGATAAAAATTGGGTAAGTGATAAACATGTTAATGATCTTGCTTGCTTCTTTTGACATATGTAGTCCCCATCTGCTTTAGCAGTATATTATCCCAACAGCGCAAGAGAGTTTACCTTATGGGAATCTCATCCCTGGAGATTAATGTAACTTGTCCCATCTGCTTGCTATATACACTTCTACAGCTAAATGTAATTAATGGGGTGACACTTGGGAAGAGTATGTTGCAGAAGTTACTAATACATTAACTGAAGTGTAAACTGTTAAGACCTAACAAAAAATAAAAAAAGGTCCACAGAGGAATAATCCTTATTTACTAGCTAGAACAGCTTGTCTATTCGGTGTAGCAAGTAGTAAAATAAGGCAGCCCTACAAATCCAAGTCTTTTAATACAAAGTTTGCCAGACACCTTGGGGGGTTATTTACTAAAGTCTGAATTGTTGCGTATAGGTGCGAATTATCCAGATAAAGACAGTCACAATAGGCTGCTACTGTCGCAGTTGCATCTTTATAGTGAGAATATTGTCACAGTCGTGACTTTATTATGGGAAAATTGTCACAATCTTAACTTTAAAAAATTGTCACAACTTTACAATGGGGAAATAGTAGCAGATTTGCTATGGGAATCCACTGTTTGTGAATTCGACAGTCAAATTGGCACCTTAGTGAATACCCCCTCTTGTATGAAGTGTGATTGACAGTGATTTCCACTGTTTGTATGTTAAGGGCAGTCCTGAGTTCAAACGGTCTGGATTTAATCTATTTTAATTAAATGCTACCACGATGTTTTATTATGGTAATCATTAGAAATGGAAGGGGGAAATCACTGTTTTATTCGTGTAGATCACATTGCTGTGTGTGCCAAGATGTAGTGATTATTGCTTCCCCATATTCAAATGAACACTTACAAACTGTTAACAGCAACAAAAAATGTTCTGTGGGCAAAACATCATCTGTCTATATGTCTCACATTATTAGAAGCAGGCTATACTGAGAAAGTGGCATTATAGATTGTGTAAGAGATGACACCTTTAGATATACGCACTCATTGTAAATAATAGTCATATGTCGGTCTGAAACAAAAATTTAAAGAGACCATGGGACAGAAAGTTTGTATTACCTTATGAGTTAAAACCACCATTTCTATAAAACACCATTTTTTAAATAATAATAATAATAATAATAATAATAATTATTATTATTATTAATAATAATAAAAATAATTTTTGGCATCCTAGTCTTTAATGAATACAATTTAGTGTGTAAGTGGGTGGACCCTACCCTCCCTACCCTGGTATTTGACTAGCCTGGGGTGGTATATAAAAAATAGCAAAATTCAACATAACCATATTTTCAATGTACACACAAGGAATAATTATAGATTGAACTATTTTTCTACATGTGAATACATATAATGGATGTACTCTCTTTAATTCAGGAACAGTGCTTATCCCTCTTGATTCCTCACAGCATGCAAAATAATGTAGCAATCAAACAATAAAATAATCACAACACTGTTTGGCCTTTTCCTCTTATTACTTGAGAACTTATCATAATTGCACATTCTTAGAAACAATATTTACAGTAATGATGTAGTTACCATGATTTGAGAAAGAAAAAAAAATGAAATCCCTCAGTTTTTTAATGCAATCGGTCACAGCTTTGCTTTTAGACCAGTTTCAGGAAAACATTTATAAGTCCATTCTCTCTTTTACAAAGAAAATATGCTGTGACTGTGAAAGGGACAGTCCCAAACTAAAGTAATACATTAGAATCCATTTTTATTTTACTGCAAGTTCCTCCTACATATCAGTTAGTGCTCAGGGATGGTTAGCAGGTGGGTTTATACCAATAACCCCCTACAAAACACTTCCTCCTTTAGGTTGCTGCACCTGTAAAAAACAAAGCCTGTTCTTTTTATTTGGAAAAGAATTCTGTTCTTGGCCCAAATGAATATAATGTTGAAGATGTTGCACTGTAGGTAAGTCCACAGATATGTAAAGAAACAGTTCATTCTCTTGAAATATTTACTATTTGCCTATTTTGAGTTGAGTGGCCAGAAGCTCTCAGGGATTGCACACAGGCACATTCCTTTTTGACTTTTCAGAATTCTCTGCTCAGAATGATCTGGTTTAAGATTCCAAACTAAGCTGTTAAAAAGGAAATAGCTAAGATAAAGAAAAAATAGTTGTAAATTATAAAGGGATGGAAATAGTAGAGTAATACAAAAAAGAATTATTTAAAAGTGAAATAGAGATTGCCAAATAACAGTTGGAAACTAAACTGTTCCTATAAGTCCATCCTGTTGAATCTGTACATACTGTATATACCAAAAAATTGTGCTTAGATAAGCAATATAGTTCTGCACTCATGTTAATCCCTTATGGCAAAATACCAATTCACTAAATTAGATGCATGTGGACAAAAAGGAATACCAAATGTGCATTTGGTATTTCTTTTTGTCCGCATTCATGTAATTTAGTAATGTATGTATATGGACACCTAGAAAGATCACACCCAGAATGGACTGATAGACTTCTGAATCTGGATATCATCTAAGCTTTGGTGTTTAATGAGGATAGATTCTATAAGAAGGACTTGTAGCTTAAACCAAGATAGGAATAGAGAAGTTTCTCTTAAGATAAGATAAGGGTAGATGTCAGACAATGGGATGTGGAAATATTTCATTGAAGGGGGTTTTGTTGTAAAAAGAAAACTGCTTTCTGGATGGGTTTCTTATGTTCAATAATAACCTCCAAATTACATATGATAATTTAGAAGGGGTATCTCTTAAGCAAGCAATCTAAATTAATCATACTAGGGATGATGGTTCTCACCATTACTATCATCACATAGTATCATTACTAAGGAGCAATAGTTTCAAATGCAAAAATATAATTTTTATTTTAATGGACCAGTAGCAGCATTAAATGAAAATTAGATTGCCATGGCAGTTATTTCCATGATGTGAAAGGGTCACCATCAAAGTCCTGATTGTCTTTTTTTTTTTTTAGTGCTATTGCGCCTTCTGCTGGTTGCACCCAAATTGGGATTTCTGGGGCACACTGTGAATTGGCATTATCTATAGTCCCATTGAAAACTGTAGAACTAGGCAATGGTTTGGTTACATATAAAAGATAACTGCAACCATAATGAAGAAAAACAAACTGAAAATAAATCAGAGATTCAGCTTCCTTGATAACAGTTTTACCAGTGCTGTGTAGCAATTACTGCCAATTCAAATGTCATTTCTTTTCCTCCCGTTACTGTGTTTTTTGTATTAATTGATACTAACAAACCAGCTTCCATTGAAATCATTGAAGTTGTAGGCTGACATCCTTTTTTTTTTCAGCTGATGCTTTTTAATTGTGGCAATCCAGTCTGCGTTGCCATATAGAAAGCCTTTATAAGCAAAACATCCATTCCTAAATGATTCTCTTTCTTATAAACTCTGACTTACGCTGTGAAACCTTTTTATAGTCTTCACTCTTTGTCAGAAATACATTGCTTAGGATTTCAAGGATACATTTGAAAGGGTGCTGTCTTTGTGACCTTATTATTACTGATGTTTAAAGGAACTGGCATGGACACATTACATTTGTTCCAAAAAAAAAGTTAAACAAAGTTTTGTAGATCAAAAAATAAATATAGTATTTTTATCCAAGTATGAATTAGTTAACTGCATCTACAACAAATGCATTGAAAGTTCAGCTGGGAAATCTTTTAATTATGAAGAGGAAATAGATGGGGAAGAAAAGAAAATGTATGACGTGGGTTTGCATAATTACTTACATTTAAGAAGCATACACTTGACAAGACTTCTAAGTCTAGATTTCAATAGCTTAACAGCATCTTTAATTAAAAATTTGGTAGGTAGCTAAAGGAACATTCATGCCTAATGCAGTCACAATAGACTACATTGTTATATGCAAAACAATGTGAAAACAAAATTGTACATATAAAACATAATACACAGTTCCAGAAGCGGATCATGATGATTAAATTACACAATTCAGTGGGGAAAGCTTTGTCTATTGGAATGAATCTCTACAGCACCTTTTTCTATTAATAAAGGTATTACAACTGACACATATGAACTGTTTGCATATTTTTTTTTTGTCTAATAAGATAATTTGATGTTTTCGGTTTCAGGCTCAGCTTGTTAGCTAAATTGTAAGAAATATTTTCTTTAAGCAATGATGCTGCACCTCTACTCTGTTAATAGATCAAAAAATCTCCTTTTATGGAAAAAGCAAAGATGATCGCTTTATGGCTTACATATATACATTCATTGTGGACAATTAAATGGCAAAATTGGCTTTATTTTTTGCAACACAGAAAAAACAACATATCATAGTAATAAAAAAACAACAAACAACTCAGTACAGGTTTATGTAGTCCCTATACACTTTAGCAATGACTATTGATATGGCAAAGTAACTTATCCACAATAACCCTACCAACAATCTCTAAACAGACAAGTATAGGTTTTGTGTAACTACTTATACCCTGTTCTCAATCTAGCCTCATTAACAGCATTACTCACAGAGTCTGACCATGTGCTACTCAATATTTAAAGTAACAACCCTATAAACTCTTTATTAACATGGAGCTCTTTTTAGGAGTACCTTTGTCCTGACTTCTATCCTCTGGGTAGTGATTCCTCATTGAAAATGAATTATGAATATTGTACCTGCTTGGAATCCTGTTGTCTGCCTTTAACACATTTCAAAGTAAAAAGCATGCATTAACCACTAACTAATAACAAGGAATGGACGTAAAACTGACCCTATAAATGTGCATTTATTAAAATGCAATCTTATTTGAAAGGACACTATAAACCATTATCATTACATTTCATTGATTGACTATGTATGTTCTTCATTACAATATAAAAGATGTATATAATATTTATACAGTTATAATCTCCCATTGTAATCCCACTTATAAAGCATTCTAATTCATATCTGTCTGGACGCTACAATGTTCACTTAGTCACATTCATTTCATCATGTTCATTCTGTGTCAGTTCAAACAGCTTCAGGTGCACTGAACATTCTAATCAGCACAGAAAGTCATAAACTTTGCAGCGTTGAAGTGTTTCAGTAAAGTCATACTAAAACTTTTTAACAGAATGCTTGAAATATTTCTAAATAAATAAAGTTATATACAGTTTATGGATGTTCATTCATTTTTTATGGGTTTATACCTTTTTTCATTGAATTTTTCATTCAACTGTGCAATACATTTTCTGTTGCCATTGGGAGCCTTCTATAAATCCCAGAATCCAGTGATTTGCTTGTTAGGGTAGAATATAGTCACTTTTGTGCTCATCTTTGGTCTCCATATTCCAAGCTACTGCTTTCAATATATGGAACATCTGGGAAAAATAGTGCAATAAATGCAGAAAATAGCTGACAAGAAGATATGCGGGCTTGTGGTTAGGGTATGTTGAAATATAACCACATAATTAAAATAAATATAAAGATATATATACTGTATATATATATATATATATATATATATATATATATATATATATACAGTATATATATATATATACATCGTAAAATAGACATTTAAGAGGATATTTATAAAAGTTGAAATTATCTTAAAGCTGGTATAATTGAAATAAACTTTGCTAATATATCGATATCACCAATAATGACATTTAAAGTCCAATTTTATCACAGTAAACTACTTGCCTGGTTAAGGGTAAATGAAACCCATTATTCTCTATGGAGATGGACCTGTAACTTATCCACTGTCTGATCAGTTTTCGAATCAAAGATATCAGTGATATGGAAGTGTGCCGAATTTAACCCATTGATATTATTCAATATCACTATTATATTTGGCTCTATATAAATTTATTGAATCGATAAGTGCAGCAAACAAAAAACAAATGCAAAAAAAAATTGGATGGCTTTCCCCATGAGAGATCCTTGTGTTATGTAATAATATGTTTTGTAGCAACACAGTAGGTGTAGGGTGCAAAGCTTCTTTGAATTAACAGTTTAGTTACAGTTCTGGGTTCTTCCCCTTTGGGCCCTCCATAAGGATAGACATTTAGTTAGGCTCGGCTTACTGAATTCAGTAAGCAATCTTCCAATGCGCTAGCTTGTGAACCATGGATAGTTCTTGAGTGTCTTCAGCTCCCGAAACAAGAACGGAGATATGTTTAAATCCCTTTAAAAAAAATCCTGACTTCTGGTTTCATACTGCTGCCTTGTTTCCACCTCTGATTTCATTGTGTTCAAACTCTTGTCTGTTTCAAAATAATTAATTTTACTAACTGCCCAGTGGATGTAGTTCACCTACTGTAAAAAAATACTGGTGTAAACCAGGTGTAGCAGGTTTCTTTTGGATCAAACAAGACTGTGTTACTCCATCCAATATTAGGTCCAATTCTATTATAGAGATATAATTATATAGGGTAGAAGAGTTATTTTAAGCTATGAAGCCAAATAGGATTATGGGTTTAATAACCAAAGGGTTCTCCCTGAATCTATTTATACCATGGACTGTAAGTATAACAAGGGGATATCCCCTGTATCTAGAGGAAAGAAATGTTCTGCACCAACATACCATATTTTAAGGACCATAAGGTGCACTTAAAATACTGAGATTTTCTCAGTAATACTAAGTGCGCCTTATAGCCCAGTGCGCCTAATCTATGGACTGACCTCAGGGCATGGCAGGCATCGGGCAGGCATCGGGCAGGCATCAGGCAGACATGGCAGGCATCAGGCAGGCATCAGGCAGGCATCGGCAGACTTCGGGCAGGTATCAGGCAGGCATCGGCAGACTTCGGGCAGGCATCAGGCAGGCATCGGCAGACTTCGGGCAGGCATCGGCAGACTTTGGGCAGGCATCAGGCAGACTTCGGGCAGGCATCGGCAGACTTCAGGCAGGCATCAGGCAGACTTCGGGCAGGCATCGGCAGACTTCTGCAGACTTCAGCAGACTTCGGGCAGGTAATTAAGTGCAGTGAATATTCATGAACCGGATATTGTCATACGCTGCGCCTTATAACCCGGCGCGCCTTGTGTACGGACGAAGCCCTGATGGAAGCTCCCTGAAGGTAAGTGCGGCTTATATTCCGGTGTGGCTTATAGCCCGGAAAATACGGTAGTAGGGGATTCTTTACTGTAAGAGCAGTGAGATTATGGAACTCTCTGCCTGAAGAAGTTCTCATGGTTGATTACATTAAAGGGTTTTGGATGCTTTACTTAAGTGTAAAAATATTTCAAGTTTTGAGTACTAGAAAACTGGAGGGGGATTTTGATCCAGATTTATTCTGATTGCCATATTTGGAGTCTGGATTTTTTTTTTACCCTAAGATGAAGATAATTGGCTCTTTCCTCATGGTTTTTTGCCTTCTGCTGGATAAACATTATAGGATAATAGGCTGAACTAGATGGACTTTTGTCTTTTTTCAACCTTATAAACTATTACTATGTATATAGGGAAACAAATAATCTTTTATTCATGACCTGACCTAGGCTCTGAAAATTATACACCCCTGCCCTCTGCTCATCCTTATTAGCGCACATGCTATTGGCCACCAGACAATGCATGATATACAAGGCATATACTAAATCCTTCTGAAACCGTTGTCTCTTGAGCATGTGAAAATATACTTTGAATAGGCCATAAACCTCCTAATGATTTGGACATTTAATTCATTATTTTGTCCATCCATTTAAGGGATTCATGATTGATAAGAAAACTCAATACCTCAGTAGCTAACATTTCAAGGTGTCCACCCTTTTCATGTCTTGGAACAAGACTGCACAAAGACCAACATCAGAAGCATTCATTTGTACAATGAAGTCCTTTTATGGCACTGCCAAATTGTCTACAAATTATTGTAGAGAATACATCTTAAAATTCTAAAGCTTTCTATGCTTAGTGGTTTCATTTTAATATAACGCTATAAAATCTGTCAATAAGTTGGGTATGGTTGCTAAATTGGGGACAAACCTTCTGTAATATTCTACAATGTACAAGAAAGCCCTGACTATTTTCCTAAACTGGGAATGGTCAAATTCCGTATCAACCATATAAATCATGGTTTTCTTTATGATAAAGGTTGTAACTGAGATATATGACTTCCTTTTAAACTAAAAGCACATTTATTTGAATTTGTATTTAAACTAGTTTCCTTCAGGAAGTTAAAATACCTGTACCTTTGCTAAAGGGGTCTCTAATTTCTGACTAATATAGGCTAAGGTGTCTCTACGGTTCTTAAAAATTATATGTAGTTCAAAAGGAACCATTGTATACTGGACCACAGTTTTTTTTCCACCTCAGGTGGACATGCCAATGTTATTATGTAAGATGAAGGGTTGTTGTTTACCCAACCTTTTAATCAGCTCATTCACCCTAAGCATAGGCCATTCATCAAATATGGGAGCCTCATTCAAAATTCTGCAGAAAATCAATTGTATTTTAGACTCTGTTTCCTTTAATTTAATTTCACAAAGTGTTCGGTGACAGAGTAATAATTTATAACGAGTCCTACCAGTCAAGTCAGGAAAAAAAACATTTCTATTTTTCTGTAAGAACTCTTTGACCTTTTGCATTTACAGATGTGACAAGAGTGTTGCCTATTTTTATATCAGATTTAGAGGTCCAGATCTGGGTGTCAGAGTACTTATGATAGGGAGCATTTCACAGTCCCTACAGGATTTAATTAAGTTCACATGATATATTTGGTATTTCTTAAATTATCCAGGTTAGTTTTTATTATAATTTACTTAACTTACACAACCTTATCCACAATTTTTTTTAATAAACTTTATAAGGCAGTCAGTTAGTGGATGGTATAATAGAGGTGGACAGATATGCACTGTTTCAAGGTTTGCACAATTGTATGGTTGCCTTTAAATGAATGACATCCCCTGATTATCAGAATCTCTGTATGAATAGCAGTATGTAAACATTTTCTCACTAACTTTTTAACAATTGATGAGGTGATTTGATGTTCCTTTAAAGAATGATTTCTGGATACCAGGCAGTATGATCTAGTATTACAAAACTATGTTGGTGTCCTCCTACAGACATAACCAGAGGCCCCACCAGATCCATAGCAATCCTTTCATCTCAGCCAAACCTAGATGACTTTCCAGAGAATAGGGTGTACTTAATTTAACATCATATGCCTGTGGGACTAAGGAAGGAAAACTGTTCTATTACTTCCTCCTACTAAACTTTATCCACTCTGTATAACATACATTTCAATTGCATAATGCAAAAATATGGTATCAGTACCCATACTTGACAGTTTCAAAGTTTGCAGAAACATTATATGGGAATCTGGAGCTAGGATGAATAAAACCTTTTCCTGGTCGAATTAACTCAAGGCTTCTTAGTGCTCAATATCAAGGCAAGGGAGTGTCAAGGGTTGTTGTGGAAATTCCACATTGCTCAACTGTCCACATTTCCAAAAACAGAAGAAAATCCATCCCTATAATCATATTGTACAACACAGTTTTTTTAAAAACCTTTGCTTTGGGCTTTGTTGTCATGTGTTGAAAAATCAGCAATGCTGTGGGATTTTCTTTAGTTTATCAATGTATATAAATAATGCCCATGGAGTGGTCCTGCAAACTATGGAACTGCTAGACTGACATGCCCTTGCCAGTCTAGTGACATCACTGCATGAACAGGCAGAAAATCCCCCCTGCATATGTGTACAGGGTGCACTTTATTTTCATGAAATAGGTGAGTTCTGGATCTCAGTTGTGAGGATTTTCTTAAATGGCAGAAAAACAGAATCCAGGAGCAATTCCTTCCTGCTTCCCCAGAATCAGACAATCCACCTGGGTACTAAGGGCGAAATTTAATAAAATCGAAAATATCAATATCATAATATATAATAAATGTTACCAATATCATGAAATCGAATTTACCAATATCGAACAAATTTTGCCAATATCACAATATTGAATTTTTTTCAAAATTGAAAATTCAACATTGCGAAATTGAAAATTCGATCAAAAATGTAGTCTCTTTATTTCTATGGAAAATCCATAATATCGATGAAAAATCAATTTTTCAATAATTTTCAAATTTTTTTAATTGATTTTTTCAGTCGAAAACAGCCTTTTCGACTTTAATAAATTTCGCCTCTGTCTCCTAAATCATCAAAATACACCACTTAATCTCCTAAAACAAATAAATCTTAACCAAAAACAGACCACTAAAGGTTAGCAAAGGATAGTACAAGAATGTAAGGAAATGAAACACAGAATTGTAAATAAACCACTGGATTTAGAAGGACGAAATGATCATATGACTATAGACCCATTCAAATCCTGGGCTCTCACTTAATAAATA
Organism: Pipa parva; assembly: GCA_019650415.1. NCBI lineage: Eukaryota > Metazoa > Chordata > Amphibia > Anura > Pipidae > Pipa > Pipa parva. Next base: position 1,032 of record WMED01014510.1, on the reverse strand, counting down.
GATATAAGTTTACTAAATATATGTATGTTGGTTTAGAAGCTGCTTTCTTGTAGTACTATTTTCTGCCAGTCAGCTCCCTTAATCCCAGTGATGAACCCTGAGTTAGGAGTAGTACTGTATTCTGCAAATAATTGGGTACCAGAGGTTCTTACTTAAAACAAAATTTAAAGTTTTCTGCTGAACACTCCTCTCTTTGAACCCAGGGATAATTAATTAGTCACAGGTGCTTGTTTCCTTGGGTATTATGGTTAACACCTCTATCACATTGCAAGGCCTTTGGAATTAATCCCTTTATCTAGTGGCCACCGACACACAATCATGATGAAGGGAGGTACATCCCCAAAATGTTGATGCATGTGGGTGAAGGTCACTAATTAAATGGATTAATACCAAAGGCAATGTAGTGTGCAGCCCTTCATTAATTTAATTGAAGAAGTTCTTGCTTTACATGAAACCTTTTATTTCCAACCTCTGCAACACACACAATTCTCTTGAACTTACAGTAACATAATTTCAAGCAGCATGTTAACTGGCTGTGTTTCATCAATTCATTCATAGTTATCACACTATGATAAGTATCAATTCAGCAGCCAGCATTTGGGAGGTTACAACCATGAGGCCCCATCTCTAAAACACAAAACCTGCTGTAGGTTTCTGAATTCATCAGGGTTACCTAAATATACTATACCCATTACTCTCCTTGCTGGGGTGACTGTGACCCATCTAGCAAGAGCTAGCAGTCACTTCTGAAATGAAGTGAGTAATTACAATCTCAGCCTGACTAATGGGTCCTTCCACCCACCAGGACTCAAGAGCCCTTTGCCCTCCAAAATCAGTAACTTTTATTACATCTGAGACCTCCCAGTAATTATATATTAATTTTCATAATACTTCCTGAAAATATATTTAAGTTCACTAATGTAGTATATGTCCACTAGATGAAGCTACTACTATATTACTGGTACATTACCTTAATCCAGTGGTTCTCAATTATTTTCTGTCATGCCCCCCCCTAGGAAGAAGAAAACATTT
>WMED01014508.1:987-13998 GCA_019650415.1 Pipa parva | reverse complement strand
ATTTTGTAAATGTAAAAAATGTGCCGCGGCTCAAAAAAGGTTGAAAATCACTGTGTTAGACAACCTCAGATACAGAAACCCCCAGGAAGCTTTGCAAAGTATTCTTTATCTGATTAATATTGATCAATATTTCTTTTACCGACACATCCCAAATACATGCCAAATAAAATTTTGATTAGTTTTGCCGTCTTTTATCTACAATGTGCATTGTTTTATAGGCAACGTTATATAAAACATAATCATAAAGTAGAACAGAAAGAATAGCACAAACCTATATATATATAAAAAAATAATATAGGAATTAAACTTCCAAAATGACACTTTTACAAGTACTGCGCAAGAATAAATCCCACGCTAATCCAAATATAATGCACAAGATGCCTTCCCAACAATTTATGTACCATTTTAGAATTGCACTGTTTCCCCAGCACAATCTCCTGGTATTAAATTTTCACGGAAGCCAATAGTAACTGTTTCGCACTACATATATTTTATTTTAATTACTGGTTCTCTATATTTTGATTTTATGTGTTCATATTGCCTGTTTAATTAACACAAACTAATTTCTAAACTTAAATAGCACTCTCTCTCTCTCTTTTTTTTTTTTTTTTGGCAGTTTTCCCATCACAATGATTTAAACATATAAATAAAGAGTGGGATTTAGCTGCACTACGCCACACTAAATTAGCCAAAAGAAAAAAAAAAAAAGAGAGAAGAATAACAAGATTGGATTGAAGGGGTTAAAGCTCCATTATTGCCAAAGAACCTTAAGGGAGCCCCAGTGGTCATAAAAATAACATCTGTACTGGCCAGTGCAGAATTTCAGTTACCAAATGACAAGACCATGTAAGAAGGGGTGGTGGTAATTAAAGGCAGAGGTGTTTTTGCAATAGGGTCACCGGGGACCTTGTGACTTTAATTACACCACTGCAAGAAATATACATATACAAAATTATAGCAGAGGGCAGCCATAAATAATTCTTGAAGAGTCAATGCTTCTTTGTTTGCTCATTAGGATCACTAGTTAAAAGACTGGGTTTAATTGATTACGGATCTTTGTTCCAGGGCTGACAACAAGGGGTTACACACGGAGTACTGCTGTGGAGGGCTCCATCTGCTTGGAAAACCAACAGGGACTAGCTAGATAGTGATGCATCTAGCCAGTAATGTAGGGTTGTGAATAATGACAAATGAAGATTATGGCTTACCGGGTACTGATCAGTGTAAGTAGACAGTTTGCAGTGTAACTAGGGTCTTTATAAACATGGGGGGGGGGGGGGGGGGGGGGGGGGGGCGCAATTGTCCTGGATTTCTAATGGCAGCCTGAGTTTGTTCTGTTGAATGTAAGAAACACAGCATTTCCTGCTTTGTGGCATTGGAGCCACACCTAGACTGGCATGCCAGTTCATTCTCAATAACACTAATTAAAAAGTTATCTTTGATGTTGATTTCTATTATTATTATTAGATATTATTAAGAGATTTTTTTTTTTTTTTTTGCTTGTGGCTGCAGCCATCTTGTTTCTGTTAAGTTGTTAAGTAAACAAACCTCACCCAGTCCTATTTTTTTTCCTATGGAACTCTTGGCACATATTTATATTGAACTGCCCCAGAAATCTCAATATGAGAAGAATAGAGAAAGATACCACAAACCAATACAATTCAGAAATTCAGTTTCAAACAGGACATTTTTTTTTACTGCAAAGAAATAACTGTAATGTAACGCCGTATGTTTGTTTTTATTCCTTCTGGTGTTACTTGTCCTTTAAAGAGCAGGTACAGGTACTTACATCTGTATCTTACCGCTATTTAAGAAGTTGTACAGTGGTGAAAGCTCTTTCAAAACAATTACTGCATGCAAATTAGAGAAGCGCTAAAAACAGCACTGTGTTAAATGGTGTTTTCTATATTTTACCCCTTCATTAACTAAATTAACTGTAGAGCAGCATTATACCAGTTTAAGCTTTTGGAGAAGAAATGATTCAAATGGCACAAAATGGTTCTCTAAAAGCATTGGTCACTGATCCGAACGTTAAACGAGTCTGTACGAGAACACTTTCGGTTTAACGGGGAGGTCCTCATGTTGTTTTCACTTCTCGCCCCAGATGTCATTGATCTAATTGTAATTCCATCCACAGAGCAGAAAGGATGGAGTGATTTAACCACTAAATACTAGAACTAAAGTAATTCAATTTGTCAAGGCAGGAAAAATGTCAAGCCAAAGGCTCCTTTAAATAGCTGGAATCATCTGACCCCCTAGGAAAAGAATTAAACACTGGGCGCATATAATCACAATTCATCCCGTAATTTATATTTTATGACCGGCTTTAATGAAGCAATATTAGAACATAAAATAAAGCAGAATTAAACGCTAAGAAATATTCTCGAAATCTAAAATAGTTTGGTGCTAGTTTAGTTTTTTTTATGAAGTTAATTGAAATACCCCAAAACTACCTAAGTTGATTATGCACATAGCCTATACCTGCTTTTACCCATATATCATCTAAGGAAGGTGAGATAAAATGAATAGCATATACAGTTTATCACATGTCACACCCTATACATTTCTGTGAATGGCCACCTTCAGTTAGAAGGGGTGAGGCTTTAGACTTGAGTAGGCAGAAAGTGAATGAATGCCATGAGACAAAGCTATTTGGGGAGGGATAAACAAATCTCACAATATGATTGTGGCTGGAATAGGAAGAAACATGAGTAGGGAGCTTAGAGATGTTTATCAGAACTATAACAAATTATTAGAGCTGACAGAGTCCAGCTGAAATTATTCAAGGATTACTTTTCATATAAAGAAACAGTGGAAGGAGAGAAGCAATGGGGGGGCGGGGGAGGACAGATCATGCTACAAGCCTTACATGGCAAGCTCAGCTTCCAACAGGAACAAAGAAGCGGGAGACAAGGAATGAACTAGGGTGAGAACTTGGGAGAGGCGTAGAGAAAGCGAACCCATTGCTGAACTACTAAACTATGTTTAAAGTAGAGCAGCAAAGTGAGTTTAGCCCAAGAATGTGCTTCTTGATCAATCGCTGCTGTTCTCCCATGCCAGAGTTCTCTCATGCTACCTGTGCAAGCTCAGGCAGGAACAAAGGAACTATGAAATCATGTTTATGTTAATCAGTGGGAAGAATGAGGGGACAGGTGAGTCAGAGGCGAGCTAATGAAGCACAGGAAAGATCTCACACTAGATAATGCATTCATGTGTGCTGTGTACTTGATCTCATCCAATGTATTTAAAATACATTGCTAAAAATGCACCCTCTCATTTATCAACATGTTACAGTCATATCTGATTGCATAACACTGTTCTTGCCTTCCAATTTCTGTTTACAACAGCATCGAAATTGTTAGCATTTAGGACAGAGGCAAAGCCGAGTCTTTATACAGGCAGACATCTCTTGAACTGGGTTAAGACGATATTGGAACAAATTTTGCTTCGATACTCTCAAAACGCTATAGCGCATTATGTGAATGGCCCTTCTGCTCCTACGGTCTCTGCCGGGTCAAATAAAACTTATAATGTGCTTATTTATTCAGGAAAATAGAGCGGGTGGCTTGGAATATGCTCTATTTAAAAGCAAACTGGAGAAGACTTGGAGAGAATTTAATTTTCATCTGTTTAGCATTATGTGGATCCGAGGGTGGGGGGTGAGGGGGTAATGGGTTGTGTCTGTCATCATATTTTAGATTATAGTGAGTCAGCATTTACAAAACATGCATCATCTTACAAAACGTGGAAAGTGTGGCTGAAACGGGAGCTTGTCATTAGTTTATACAAACCACCTTCCTTTGGGGGTTTATATAACCCCATGACCCTCTCCTACACACACAGTCATCTATGGCAAGAGCCGCCTCCACTTGTGTTCTGTTTGTTTGGACCCCACTGTTTCTGTTTGTTTTGACCCCACTATTTCATTGGCTCCACTGCATTCAGTGCCTTGTGATTTTTATTTGTTTTTTCTTCTTTTTTTAATTGAAAGCAAACTCCCTTTATTATTCTGTGTCAACTAGACTCATTTGTCAGGATCATCGTGTCAGCCCTGTGCCAAGGTTTTGTTGATGATCATAAAAGAAGGGAGAGCTAATATATAATGAATGGGACCAGACACTGCTGTTGTCTAACACATTTGTTCCAAGCAATGACAACAATTGTTGTTACAAACTGAATTGCATTCCTTCAGTGCTGTCATCTACCAGGATACACAGCAGTCAAATCACACAATCTGAAGCGGTGAGTCACCGTAGCTGCTGCTCCTATTACTATACAACAGCACCAAACTCTTCTCTGGACACACCAGCATCAGCATTAAAAAATTAGAAGGAGCTAGGGACACCCTAATGACAATTGCATTCGAGAAATTTAGTTTTCTTTACCATATGGATGATTGTGATCCCTTAATAGACCCCGGTTTGGGTTATGAGCACCATTAAAAATACATACCTCCGCACAAGGGGAAAAAAAACTGATTTACTTTATATACAGAATTTCACACTATTTTCATGTACAAATACAACCTCACTTTTTCACGACCGCGTACATTTAAGGCGACTGTCAAATGAGGCAAATGCTGGCAAACTATGTAAACAATTAGAACACGGTGTTTCAATTGCAGTTATAAGATGAAAAATGTACCAAGGAATAAACAACCAGCTATTCCATCAGACGTCTGCCAAAAGGTCACATGGTGTGGATTGTCTTAAAGTGCACCTGTCACCTCAAAACGCTAAATGTTCATTTAGGTTCTACTAATGAAATAAATGTTTTTGTAAATATATGTATTTAAAAAATGTACCTTTATACAGTGTTTCTGTCACCTTCCCTGTCAGCCTGACTTTTCTCTTCCAAGTCGGGTGGGCAGGACTAAATGATTGACATTATAGCTCCTCCAATCAGATCCCTGCTATATCATGATTTGAGGGATCTGATTGGAGAAGCTATAATGTCATTGTTTAGCCCCACTCAACCCAGGAAAAGGCGGGATGACAGGGAAGATGACGGAGAGAAACGCTGTATAAAGTTATATTTTTTAATACATATATATTTACATAAATGGTTTATTTCATTTGTACAACCTAAATTAGTAGTAGCTTTGAGGTGACAGGTGCACTTTAATGTGAAAGTCATAGCAAATTAAAGCGCGAGTTGGCAAGTAAGCAGTCAGTTTAACTGTCTTGTATCAAAATATGTACAAACAAAAACCTCTCAAATAAAAAGGTGAAACAGACAAAGCACTAAAAATACATATAAAAGGTAATTGACAGAAAAAACACATTAAAAATTGTATATGGAAGAAGTTCCAATTACATAAATGCTTTAGAATGTTGCTCCGTAAAAACGCTGTTACCATCATTGTACAACGGAAAGCCAAAGTGAATCTGGAAGGAAGCGCACAAAATAGCAATAGTGACTTATCATTGTATCAACAAAACAGAATAGAAAGACCAAAAAGTAACCAACACACAATGTGGATGTGTGAGGAAAAATAGAAAGTGTTATGCAAAACATCCAGGGGGTTTATCCTCTAAAGTTCGAATTGTCACGCAAAGGAGTGAATTCGCCAGATAAAGACAGTTGCAATAGACTGATACTGTCTCAGTCGCATCTTTATAATGAGAATATTGTCGCAGTTGTGGCTTTGCTATGGAAATATTGCTGCAACTTTAAAAAATTTACAATGGGAGAATTATCACAGTTGAGGATTTGCTATGGGAATCTGCTGTTTGAGAATTCAACAGTCGAATTTGGACTTTAGAGGATAACCCCCCCATTAGTGCTAAAGGTGTATAGGACATAAACCCCTATAAAAAGGGGAGGCTCACCAAAAACACTGTTCAAACTTGCATTATAGCTTATTCACATACAAGGATCCATAAACGACAGGAAACCATATTGATTGTATAAAGATGCAATAAAATAATTCAAAGTGCAGAGTAGATGTGTAAATCCCTTGTTGATAAATATGAAGCTGAAAACACATGTAGTGCAAAAAACGTTTGCTCATTTTAATGAAAGAGTATAAAACGGTACTCACAAATATAGGTAAACAGGCATCTACTAGAAATATAGTGATAATCTCAACGCGTTTCGCCGGAATCAGCAGTATCCAGCTTCCTCAGGAACAAATATATTATAAATGTACAAATAGAGAAATCGGACTTTTAAAATGGCGTGATCTCATTATCCTTCACTATATGTTTTCTCCAGGTGGAACACAAATATGAATATGCATTCCAGACGCGAGTGATGAACGCAATGATGCCACTTGCAGTCTGAACGTCCTATAAGTGGAAATCAGCTAGATAAATATATATTAAAGCATGTTATTAAAAGTAAAACTGAGTAGAAGACTGAATTATATATATATATATATATATATATATATATATATATATATATATATATATAAAATTTATGGACTTTGCTAAACAATTACTTATATACAGTACTTGTAAAAACTGCATATTTGAATTTGAAGTACTAAATTCTATCTTTGATCAACTCTTCACTGCTTGCAGACATCTTGTATCTGCTCCATAAATAGATGCCCATCTAGTTCCATTGTTTTTTTTTTAAACAATATTTTTATTAAGTTTTCTTCATCTTAATTACATCCAACAACTACTGTATTACTATTAACTATTTACATTAGCATGTAAATAAGACATATTCATGACTAAGTTCATAACACTTTTTTCCTAAAAAAAAAAAAACAAAAAAAAAACTAGCAAACACAGCTGTCCTCCAACTCTTTATTGGGCATTCAAGTGCAATATACACAACATGTGTTGGGCGTCCTGGCCTTACTTGATAAAGGGCTAAAGTACTATCAAGCCCTGGAATACCCAATAAATGGTTACAGCACAGCTGGGTTGGCTATTTTTCTTCTTTTTCATGTATTGTGGAAAAAACTAAAAGTGGACCTGCCAGGGTCCACACCGATGTCCAACTTGAATCTCAAGTTGGGTTGGGCGGGGCTAAAAGGACGACCGACATAAAAGCTCCTCCAATCAGATCCCTTAAATCACAATCTAGCAGGGATCTGATTGGAAGAGCTATAATGTAAATCAGCGGTTCTCAACCTGTGGGTCACAAGGCCATCCCACTGGGGTCGAGAACTGCGCCGGCACCCGGAAGCGCCCACAGGAACCCTTCTTATAAGGGTTCCTGCGGGGTGACGTCGGCCGAAAACGTCACCACGTGAAGCGCGACGTGATGATGTTTCGGCCGAACGCCACCTCGTGACGCGCGTATGTGATGACGTTTGGCCGAAACGTCATCATGCGCGGCACGGTGACGTCAGTGGTGGTCTCGGTCTCACAAAGGTTGAGAATTGCTGATGTAAATCATCATTTAGCTCCACTCAACGCAATTTTTTATTCATTTTTGAGCATTGGAGCAGAAAAGAAGAAGGAAGCTTGCTCCTTTTACTGCAGTCTTAGCTTTTAGCATTCAGCTAAGGCAACTCCCTGCTTCCTAAAAAGAGTCTGTTAAGTGGACCTGACAGATCCACTTTTAAGTTAGATTTCACGGTCCTCCAGCGAAGGAATCTGCGTTAAATACCCAGTACAATACCCATCTATCTACTATAGGATCATAAAACCTTACAAAGTGAAAGCAGAAGTTCTTTTACAATAAACAATTTTTGGAAGGGTTGATAAAGGGTACATTAGGAAGGCAGGTAAAGGTGTATGGGGCATTTTCATATTGTAGCATAGTTGCCCTAAACTGTTAAACTGTTCCAATATGCAATCAGATAAAATAAGCAAGAAGATAAGGTCTAAACAGTTTTAATGAGCTTTCCCATGGGAAAATGTTAATGCTCCAAACTGTAATTAATGTTAGTACAACTATATTAATGACAGCTTCGCCAATTTTAAAAGCAATTAAAGGAGTTACTGACAGATGCAATATTGTGTGTCTGTTACAAAACCATCAGTTTTCTTTAAAGCCACACGGCTCCCTTTCTTTGCCATAAAACATTTTTTGCACCAAATTTTTAATCCAGCCTAGGATCAGCAGTCTCAGCTGGATTTGTAATTAGATATTTGGAGTTTAACTGTGTTGCTTCAGATCACTTGACTTTGCTCAAGCCAAATCAGTTGGACAATCATAAACCGATGAAGTTCGTACAAATCCCAAATTATGCTAAAACAGGTTTGCTCTCTTGCAAGTACAAAGTAGAAATCTGTTGGAAAGGAAAACTTATCATCTTGATGACACTATGCCTTTAATTATCTTAAACGACATTAACATCATTTATACACTAATCTGCATCAAGTGTGCTTTTAAAAATAGCAATTGTATAATATTATCTTTGAAGTAAAATTGATGAATTTTATTACATAGTGTGTTTTTTTTTTACCCTTAATGATTGCAGCCATGTTGTTATCACCCAGTATTCTCTATGGTGCTTTAAATATTAATACACAATTAGATATATTAAGTTTTCCCTAAACTAAATATCATACTTCCTTTTAAATACAACTTAGAGTTTTCAAAAGCACCGACTGAATATATTGTAACTATGTACCAATGGTTATTGTAACTGTTACAGTAGGAAATCCCATATTACTTTATCTGACAACACAAGTCAACGGGCCCCTCTAGGCATTATGGGTGTGCTTATCACTGTTTGAAAGGTAAATCTTATCACATTTGTGTAGAACTGGGTTCACACATGCACATTTATGCTTTACGCTTAAAAAAAAACCGCCTCCCAAAAATACGTCGGAAAATTCAGGCTGGCATATCATCGGGATGCGCCGTACCCATCTTAACTCAGCGTAAACGCTCCGTCAGCGTTCGTGGCTCCTCCTATCTTGTTGCATTCTTCGCGTCAAGTCCCTCCAGCAAATTCGCTGCAAGAATTGTTCCAGCACACATTTACGCCAGTGTGGATGGAGCAGGTAAGTACAATGGGAGTTTGCAGCATGCTTTTTTTTTTTTTTTTAAAAGCGCAGCATATATGCGCTAGAGTGAACCCAACCTTAGGTCACACTTCCCGATCTAAAGCACTATAGAAAACACTAGGACTGGGTAAGGTCTGTGTAAGAACATGGCTGCTATTAGTAAAGGACAGACAGAAAAAAATAACATTCATGTATTTAACTTCAAAGATAACGTTTTTGCAAGTGCCACATTTGACTAACTGCCATGCCAATACAATTGGGAATTTATATTTGGCGTTACTGGACCACAAAAACTATAACTAACATTTTATGTCAGGTAGCATGGTCACAGTTTTATATGTTACAAAGTCAGTAAATTGTTTTGCTCTTGTGTGGTTTTGTTGCATTAGTAGCATTTATCTCATGCATTTTACTGTGCACAATAAAAGCACCTAAAATGCATGTAGAAATTCATATACTATGAGCATTTGGCGCCGTGTACATGTGCGTTTATGTTTACAGCAGTTTCCTCAGACGTATCATGCTTGAGTTTCCCGCAGTTGAAGTAAAGGGATTATTTACGATTACAATATGGTTGTGAAACACAGATGCATTTATGTAACTTTATAAGTAACTGACGTTTATGTGCTTTTCAGACACCTGTTCACTTAGCCTTGTGTTTATAGGCGCATTTACAGGCACTGCATTCCTGTGTATTTAAATGGTTAATCTAATGTAGCTAAAAGTACTTCATCAATTTGTTTCCCTGAACAGATTGCTGCTAGACACAAGTTGTTGATTTTGCTTAAGGAATAATACAAACAATGCATTTCTTGCATTTCTCTGTATAGTCTTCATTGGATATACATTCCTAGACACAATGACATATTAGTGACATACAACATATGTTTCGTTTGCTAGTTTTGCAGTAACAATTATGCATACATCAAATGTGTTACAGGTGCATCTACATTATGTACAGAAGTAATGGGTGATTCAGCGTCACAAGGCACAACATAAACAAATACTTATTATCAGTCTATGCAAACTGTAAAGTTCACAAGCCAACAATTTAATCAGATTCCCTACTGTAAACAGTACTTAGCTCCTGCTGCATGCAATGTGTAGGTCCTGACTCTGACCAGCTCTTTAATGTTAAGGGCGAAAGTTATTAATGTCGAAAGCAGTGCCGGCTCTGCCATTAGGTAAATGCTAGGGCCAGAGCTGCCTCTGGTCGAAAGTTATTAATGTCGAAAAGACTGATCTTGGCTTTTCGAGTTGATCCTGCGAAATTATCACTCGAGTTTTGCAATCTAATTTTTTGATAGAAAGGTGGCCAAGGCCATATTACTAATGTAAAGTATGGCTTACCTAAAAGCTTGATCAATAAACTCACGCGAACAACTCGAAAAGCCGAGATTGGTCTTTTCGACGTTAATAACTTTCGCCCTTAAGACCGAGTGTCCTTTCTGCTCACAGTAAACAGACCAGTCAAACCTTGACTTTTACTGTATACAGATACAAATTAAACAATCCTGTTTAAAAGTGTCTCTCTATTTAGTATTAGAAATTATGTTATGTGTAGTTGTTGGTACATTTAGCTGTAGATTATTACCTGCACAGGGTGTGCATGAAATAAAAATCTTTGTTTAATGTTTGCATAAACTTGATGAATAGGAACCTTTAGTGTATGTTACTTTAGTTAGGTACAGTACTATTCTAGAATTAATGAGCAGCAGATTCGTTTTTAACAATCGTTTGTAATTAGTTAAAAATTAAAATCCAAGGTGTGGTTCTGTCTCCTTAACATGTTCAACATATTTAATCTGCCTTATATAACATAGCTGAACGCACAGGCTTCCCACTGTGACTTTACAAATTACAGGGGAAGGAGCTGGTTTGAAAAATAATTTATGCATAATGTGAACTGTTTCATTAAGACAATAACAATAAAATACAAAAAACAAAAAAAAAAAACCACAACAGGACACATACAGTCTAAATCAGCGGTTCTCAACCTAGTTGAGACTGCTACCCCCCTGGGCTGATGTCACGTGTGACATATCGAGCCCGACGTCATCGCGTTGTGTGTCACGTGATGACGTTCGGGCAAAACGTCATCACGTGCGCGTGTCACTTGTTGATGTCGGGCCCAAACGTCATCACATGACACACGACGCAATGACTTTGGGCTTGATACGTCACCATGCAGGAACCCTATATAAGACGGACCTGCAGTCTCTTCCAGCTTCAATAGCGTGTTCAAGACCCCTGTGATAGCGTCGTTCGGCCCCCAAAGGGGTCACGACCCACAGGTTGAGAACCGCTGGTCTAAATGAAGTACAATTCAATGATGACGAGTTGGTTTTCACCTCTGTTCAGCTCAACATTTAGACAGTATATCAGTAAAGCAAATATTCACCTTTCAGCTCAAATTCAATTCACCAAATATCAGCAAATAAGAGTTGCTATTGATCTTTAATATATTTGCGCTTGTTACTATACTTACAATAAAATGATGCGCATTAATAAATCTCATTGAATGTGTGAGACACGAAGATGATAATTTTATGAATTTCACTAGAAATGCATCACTTTTTACTACTTTAAACAAGAAACATATTCGCTGGCTCTCAGTGATTGCCACCCACAGTGGTGCCTGTTTAATAGCAATCAGTGAACTGGAATTAAGCAGGACCAGCCTTTATGCATGACTGGAACATTCAGTCTCAGTAGGAATCTAGAACACTGAAATATTGGAATGAATTTAATCTGTATAAAGAAAGAGAAATCATGCCTCTACACTCTGTTTGGACTCAATTTCCCACCAAACATTCATCCTTCATGTGTGGACCACACATTAAATCCGAAACACTTAATTAGAGATGAGCAGTTCAAATTCATATTAATCTGACAGCGCAAATCCGAGTCACATTCAAATGTCAGCAGATTATATACGAAAATAGCTCCAAACTAATATGAACAGAATACCAAACACTCAGAACACGTGCATCTTTGCTTCTGTTGTTTGTTTGAACCATGCCGACTTATGAGCCTCACTAAATTTCGACAGTATGTATTGATTTTTAAAGTTTTTAGATTTCACATGATTTGAAAATCTATCTCCATCCACACATGTGGTTCTGCTGCCATTTTAGCTTTGTATGAGACTGAACACATGTAACAACTTGTTGTGCAAATTTGGGGGCTCCCACTTCCCAGTTGGAGTCAAAAACTGCACTTTAAGGACAAAATAGGGATATTTTGTAGGGATATAACTCCTTTATACTAAGCTAATTGCTGACACAAATAGTTAAAAAAACGTTTAGGGAAGAAATAATACTTGCCTTTTGTTTTTCTTAATTATTGTTTTCCTGAGTGTTGACATCTTCCTCCCCCTTCTATCCTGTTTCTGTTCTGCAAATCAGGCAACATGAGAAGAAAAAGCTGCCTGACTGCTATTGGTTAAGCAGCGAGTTGACCTTTTGGCTGCATAAATTAAGTTGAAATGCAGGAGATTACAGAGGGAAAGCTGACTTGTGCACATGTGCTAAGTAGTAAGTAGGGCAAAAATGTCCGAGGGAGGGTACCTTTTCATGGAAAACTGGCCGGTACACATCACACACACACACTTCCTGGTGCGGATGTTTATTAGTGCTGCCTACTAAATCATTCTGCATCATATGAAATATCTACTGGAGAGAAATGCTTCTCACTAAGTTATAGTCCTGCATATGTAACGATGTAATTTGACTATAGTTCCCCTTTAAAGTTTATAGAGAGCTGAGCACAACACTTAAAGTCAAAGAGTTTGCACCCGAACTCTTAATGCAAAAGTTAGGGACAGTTTTTATAAAGACAGGGCAAGTTAGTGTTGCAGTGACACGACTGAACCTTTTCTACTAGCCATGTCCCTAAACTCCCTGCACACATATGCACAACCAGTGAGTTCTGAAAGCCTGTTCTTCAATTTTCATCTAATTTTCTCTTAAAACAACAGGTTTTTTTTTAATAATTAAAAATTTTCATAAATCTATGGGGCCCTATTATTATCAAAGTTCATAATATATATATATATATGATATATATATATATGATATATATATATATA
>WMED01014507.1:0-13998 GCA_019650415.1 Pipa parva | reverse complement strand
GCGCGTTAAAGGGATTCCCCTCCCGGTGAGAGCACTCGAGTCTCCTCGCCGGGTTTGGAATCCCTTTAATGCGCCCGCTGATGTCTGCGTGCAGGACATCAGCATGCTCATAACACCATGTGCGAAGTGAGCCGAACGCTTCGCGGCTCATTTCGCACTATGGTGAATTAGGGCCTTGGCCTTAAGAGTTGTTTTCATATTAATTATGTGTAAATATTTTAATATTACTCTTCCTAGGTAATCAGATTCCCAACAATCAGATTAATATTACTCTTCCCAACAATCAGATTAGAGAAGTTCTGAAAAAGTGTAAATAATAACTATAAAATAAACACCACTTAAATATTGGCTTAGATTTTCATTCTAGGAAGGCATGGTTTTGGTACACTGTAACCCAGAGGTGGGCAATTATTATTGCCATCGGGCCGCGTGAATGACCCGGATATCTTCAGAGGGCCGGGGGCATGTCTAACGGTGTGGTTGGCCACACACCCCCATTGTTGTGTCTCGCGGACAGGCGCACAATTGGCCCTGTAATCGCGGCGCTGCAGGAGGTGGGAGAAGGAGCGAGTGGTACCACTCGCTATGACAGGCTTTAGTCCCGCACGGAGCACCACACACAGTTCCGGTCACGCCTCCAACTCTGAATGGGCAGGATGACCAGCGGGCGGGCCGGTCAGAGACAGGAGGTGGGCCGAATGCGGGACGCCCCTTGCCCAGGTCTGCTGTAACCTATTGTCTTGTGTAAAGAATGCTGAACTGTCCTGTATAAATAATAACAAATAAAATATGTGTTCCCTTTTATTATCCATAACAATTGCCTGACTGTCCAGTTTGCATAGCCTTTATTAGGAACAGCGATTGTTAAAGTTATTCATATTTATTTCCTACCTACTTTATATAGGGGAAAACAATATACTGTCTCCGTTTACATTGGGTTTGTTGAGCATTAAAGGGTTAAAATGGAAAAAAAAAATTCTCCTTAAACTCCTTAAAATTTTTTTACCAAAAATATAAATTAAAAGTAAGTAAAGATAAAATAGAGGAATTTTCTGCATGGTTTAGCTGTGTAAAACACCTCTGTTTCTGGAGCCTTCCATCCAGTGTTATTGGATAAACCTTAGCATTAACAAGACATATATCAAGCACTGTCTTATCTGTTTGCAAGGCAGCTCAGGTCCCTGATTTAAGTCTTGGGCTTTGGCTACATGTTCGAGGGTGATTAATAATTGACTAACGTAGCTTTTATTTATCACAGGCATGCACATTTTACCATTATGCAGTTTACTGATGTTAAACATAAACTGGTTGTCTAAATATTTTATTTTGTGCACCATGTTTTTCGTCTTTAACTATTTCTTTTTTAAGAGAAAAAAAAAAGCCCTTAACACAGGGTACAGACATGGTCAAAGCCAAAAAAAGTTGATTTCCTTTTCAGTACAGTCATACATCATCAGCCCTCCCAGCTGCAGTGTCAGCCAGTGACAGAATGACGTGTGTCATTTATCAAAGGGGCCAGGGCAGGCCTTGGGAAACCTACACGACAAAGCCTGAGAGAGTTCATTTTGCAGTCCCCTCCTACCCTCTTTGAGCCTCTTGCCAGGAAAGCCTGTGATGTTTCTGTCCTCACAGTGTTACTGTAAGTTTCTCCACATTAACAGAATTAACCCTTGCCAGTACATTAATATCTAACTCAAAACTCCGCTTTGACAGTGCCACAAATTTTCCGAAACCTCACTGACTAATGTATATATATATATCTCCAGCAACTGCTTGCATTGCTGGCAGTGAATCTTGGGAGTTGTAGTTTATAACAGCTGTATAACCTTAAAAACTGACATTGGTGATATTCTGTTACAAAATTATGGATTATTTGTCGTGTTGTTTGTTACAAATAAAGGCAACAGTGTTATAAAATTAAGGATTTGTTTTAGACCCTTTCCCCTTCTTTTAAAATCTATGTGTATAATATCCTTATTATCCTTCACTTGCTCGTAAACTTTTGTTAAGCTCCTTAATACTGGTAGTTTTCCCATAATTCTTCAAGTGCTGTAGCTGCCCTAAACTCTGTGGGTTAGAACTTGTGGAATGATGTAGATTCATCCTGTTCTGCTTTGGTTGATTGAGGTAGTGATGGAAGGCATCTGGGAATTTCCAGAAACCGGTAGTAATCTTTTGTTGTCAAGTATAATCATTATAATTAGATCTGATTTTTTTTTTATATGTAGGAAAAGTAATATTCTGAGTACACCTAGTAGGTGGATGGAGGTAGAGTTTTTTTTTTTTGGGGGGGGGGGGGGGGGGGGGGATGAAACATCCTGCAAAATCCTTGACCTTCACAGTTGATATAAAAGTAGCTCAGATCAGGCAGACGGAGGACTGACATTTTTGCAGTTGGTACTCCAAGCCCTCTGGTTCTTAAACCCAGGTGAAAGAGGTTGACTCCATGTTAAATCTATGCTGGAGAAAATGACCAGTGGAAGAGTTCCAACCACTAGCATGGAGGTCTAACGAGAGCCTGATATAAAATGTAAATGGAATTACATTATAGAATGCAAACTCCTGTGAAAGGTAAAATTAAAAAAAAAAGCAGCATAAGCTCCAATGGTCTAAATAGCCAGCAAGCAAAAGCTATGTTTACAAGTTTGGAAATGTTTAAAATTCATAGTGAATGTGATTGTCTTTAAATTAATACTCCCTATATACAACTTTACTATAATGGTGGAATAGAAGAGACTTCATTCTTGATTGCAGAGAACATTTCTTCTTTGCAATTGTTTATTAATACATAAAAATGGGAGCTACCATGCTGAGTTGTTTAGCCCATCAGTGTTTTCACTAATTGCTTTGACCTTTACAGCCCCTGTAGATACATCCAAAAGCACAAAACCTAACTCAGCCTGATCATAAAAACCCCAAAGTCATTTACTTGTGTTCCAATAACAGTTGAATTAAAACTGTGACACAAAATTACAGAGGTTTAGAAAAAAAAGAGAATCTCTTTAATGTAAAATGTATGGTGGCCCATCTAAAGAGTTTTTTTTCCCTGATTTAGCATGGTCCTCATCTTCCAATCTATGCTAACACCCTACCTTATTGCTCTCAGGGTAAGGGTTTAACTGGAATCAGGAACAATCATACACCTTTAGCTCCACATTCTTACTGCATCGTATGTACTCTCTAAGTGAAAAGAAGATCTGCTGGATTAGAATTTTTGTAGCTTCAGAGAGGCAAGTGGTGACCAATAATCACACTGGGGACTTACTTATGACTGCAGTGGAACCCACTAAGGGCAGGAGAACTTAAAGATGCTGTTTAATAAAAGGAGACTGGGCTAACAGGACCATGTCTTTATAACTGTTTAAGGAGTTACCCATAGACTGTAAAAAGTGATGACTCTGGGCATACATTGTATTTAGTTATTTAACTGTATATACTCTCTTTATTTTGTCAACAAAACAACAGCTCTATCAAGCTTTATAACGGGATATTCTAACCAGCTTTAGAACTAAACGATAAGCAGCTTCCTTCTGTAGCTGATTGTGTAGAACGTGCAAGTTAACTCAAGCTTCCTTGAGTGAGACACCGTAAGAACCTAAAATGGCTGTATTATATGTTGCTCTTGTGATGATTTAAGAGGATGAGTGGGAGTGGTACTTGTGAAATGTCATTTGTATGGAAAATGGATGACTGGTATACAACAAAATAAGCACTTAATATTATGTGACAAAATCAAGTCAGAGGGTAACTGATACAGAGTATCTCTGTAATTTAACACATATGGGGGAAACACAATATATGTACGGGGCATTTTTTACTTTAATAGTAAAAACTTTAAGAAGGCTGCTTTGAGTCATAATAATTTGTAACTATTATGAAAATAGGCTGATTTTGTTAAGATAACTTTGCATTGCTTGGCAGCTTTGGTGACTTTAGCTGCACCTCAGCTAATTGCCAACAGATGCAAACAGTTATATTCTCACTTACTCAACAAATTTAACCAAATCGCTGACTAAGTGCAGCTATTTTTGTCGCCAAATGTTGTTTTCTTTTCTTTAACCCATAGTCTTTCCACAGTTTGCAAAAAATAAAAATAAAAAGAATCCTGTTATTTGCTTTTCTGAATGGTGAATTAATCTGTCTTTGTCACTTGAATGTCTTTTAAATCCAGTAGGCAAATGAGATACCTCAGGTGGTTTGTATTGTTCAGACTCTGGGGACAAACATGGACCGTGGGAATAAATGTTATAACTATATGTGGAAAGAAATGTCAATATATTTAATACAATTGTGGTGTGGAAGTAGTTATTATCCTTTCACTGGAAATGCTCACTACTACAGTGCCTTGGAGAGTGAAAGTGCTAAAGCTGTAATAGAATGAGGTGGATATTTGGAAACATTCATCCAACAAGCAGTATGGTGCATGATCACTAGAGTGTAGCAAAGAGTGTCCAAAAATAACAACAACAAAAAAAGATAAAAATTGTTGAATTTTTTTTTTTAAACTGAAAAAAAAAAAAACCCAATGTATTTGAATGACTGCATTTCTTAGTGGAATAATATGGCAAAGAGCTTTTATATTCCTATATACTGTAAGTAGAATTTTACTTATTTGTTTTAGCCTTGTATTTTTAACTTCTGCAAGCCTCTGTAGTTTCCTATGTGTTCGTTAGGTTGGCCACACAATAATTTTATTCAAAATGATGTGTACAGTTAACACTATATGAGAGATGATCAATGATAATGTACTGGAACGTCAAGCATTGCTTATTCATTGCAGAGCAACCCACCTGTGTTGTAGTGGTTTTTAAACAATCACCATAGCCTTTATTGCTCATGTAAGGATAACCCAACTTTGAAATGAAATATTTGATGGATTTCAAGCGTGAGTTGGGGGTATTTCATTGGAGATTTTATTAAAATCAAATGGGTCACCAATCCAAATGGTTGTCTTTAGCTGGATTTATTCCCAGACAATAAAAAGCATTTTTACCAGTTTACTTTGTGCTGAATAATTCTTGAAAGTGAAGCTACCAAAAATAAGAAAAAAGAAGTTGCAACTGCATTTCTATTTACAATGCCACAGTAGTCAACCCACCTTGTGTTTGCATTCTGTTTAGTCTTTTCTTTACTTGAACATCATCATCCAGATATTTCTGCATTGAATGTAGCTGCTGAATGCATAGTGTGTTGAATAATCCTTTAAAAAACTAGTTGGCAAAGGGAGACTGCTGTACTTTGAAATGCTTAACACATCATAAGTAAATGTCTGTAGGTAGGTGATCACCTGCTGGTGGTATATAAAGAGGGTCTAGCCCAGGTGAACCTTTACCCATATACAATGTTCACTGTTTTACTAATCTATGTACTTGATGCTCCCTCTAGTGTACGATTTTATTATGACACTCCAGCAGAATCAGTTTATTCAGGCAATATATTAGCCTTCTCTGTAATGTGATATAACTACTTTAGGTCCACCCTAACTATTATAGGCCTAGATAGTGTGTGGATACTTGTATTTGATCACACTGTCTTGCACCAGCAGGACCTCCACTGTCCTGGTGGAGGGTCCTGATCCAGAAGATTCTTTAAAGGATTTTAGCTGAGATTAGATCCTATTTCTAGCTCACCTTTAGTGGTGAGAGTGCTCAGGCTAGGCTGTCTACTTGGGTAGCCCAATACCCCAACAGGAAGTGTAGTGGGCACTTCTTTTGAGCAAAGAACCACTTGCGCCCATATATTTTTAATTATCAATTTCTCAAGACAGTACATCCATAAGGAATGAGAATGACCCCTGACTAGCGAGAAAACGTTGAAAGTTTGTGACTTTTGTTATGTTCCTTTTTAACTATGATTTGCTTTTAATAAATACACTTATAAAGACAAGACCCTAGAATTCTGGTATATTGTTTCTTCATTACATTATGCATTGGTCTTATTCACGTGTAGCACCTGGGCATAATTTACCTGTTTGAGTGGTGTTGCTGATTTTTTTTCTGTTTTTATATATATAATATGAACTTGGTATTGCTAACACAACCACTCTATCTTAACGTGTGTGTGTTTTCTACAGGGCTGTAAAACACAACAAGAACACTTAAACTATGAAGTAGAGTTTGAAAGACTTTCTTACCTGTTACAGGTGTTTTTTATTTTCCTGAAATTGCACCTACGGTATAAGCCATGTATGGGACGTTCATAAGTAGGCTCTTTATTTTTTGGTAAGTATGTCTGACTATGAATGTGGCATGCTTACTGGCACAGCATAAAGAAAAAGTGATCTGGCTATTTTGGGGAATGAAAAAAGGCCTATGCTGTTGAAAATCAGTGTTTTCCAATGAAAAGATTGCCTGTTCACCCTTTCAGAGTCATGCATGTAAGACCCGATTACTTGGCATCATAGCTTGCTGTTTTAATGTGTTTAATATAAGTGCAATTTTCTTTTGGTATTTTCACTATTGTATAACCCCTTTTAAATGTATCTAGGTATATGACTGAGCTGATATGAATCAACATATTTGAATTTGTTTAAAACAGCTGAAAGAAAATCAAATGAAACAGCAGTTGCCTTTGGAGGCTCAGGTCGGATTGCTAATGTTTCCAGAGAGATCTCTGAAATGAGCCCAGAGAGAAGCTGTTTTCTAGTCAGGGCCAGTCCCTTTCATTTTGTCTGCATACAGCTAATTTATGTTTTTGCAGCCAGATGTGGGCTGACAGCCATCACTCACATTCCATCCCCCCACTGGTTTTCGGAGGTCAGAAAAATAGTCACGTTTCCCATTTTACAGAATCCCCATCAACATTATTGAAGATGGATGTATCTTTAAAGCTAAGATTGATTGTGGATATCGGAGTTATGGTGTCATTTATCATGGTGAATATTATTTAGACTTGGATTGTACAAGGCTGTAACTTGAGACACAGCCAGGGGGAGGAGGAGGAGGGACAATCTGGAAACGAGGATCCATGAATCCATGAACTTTAATAGATAGATTTTTTTTTTTTTCCTTTAAAAGTTCCACATACTCTAGTGTGACAAACATTCACTTAGGGAGAAGAGTCATTCAGTTTATATAAACTCGTGCTGTATCCACTTTCCTATTGAGATAGTATTAGTAAGCTAAAGGATGCATATGTTTTTGGTTTAATTCCATCTGGCATAGTAAATAATGAAAAAAATCTACAAAGGCTAGTTAAAATAGTTTCAATTGTGCGGCATTTTGTTAAGATGCTCTTGATTGACTAGCTGTTACTGAACTACAGCTCCCAGAATGCCCTAAATCAAAAAGCTGGTTAAAAAATGTTCTGCACTGAATTACAGTAGATGGTTGGAGCACCTAATATTGCCCATCATTACTTCAAAGTGTACCAGTTACCTCTAACCTTTAATACTAATTTAGGTTCTACTAATGAAATAAACATTTTTTGTATATATATATATATATATATATATATATATATATATATATATATATATATATATATATATATATATATATATTTAAAAAATGTACCTTTATACAGCGTTTCTCTCTGTCAACTTCCCTGTCAGCCTGCCTTTTCTTTCCCAAATTGGATGGGGTGGGATAAATGCTGATTTACATTATAGCTCCTCCAATCATAGACCTTAAATCATGATCTAGCAGGGATCTGATTGGAGAAGCTATAATGCCAATCATCATTTAGCCCCGCCCACCCAACTCAGGAAAGGAAAAGCAAGGCAGGCTGATAGGGAAGATAACAGAGAGAAACGCCGTATAAAAGGTACATTTTTTAAAAGACATATATTTGCAAAAACATTTATTTCATTAGTAGAACGTAAATTAGTTTTGAGGTGACAGGTGTACTTTAATTTTGTCATGCATTGATCAACCACAACATTAAAATCTCTCGCATGTGAAATAAATACATTGATTATCTCATCACATTAGCACCTGTCAAAGGGTAGGATAATTAAGCAGTCAGTGAACAGTCACTTCTTGAAGTTGCAAATGTGGAAGCATAAGGATGACTTTGCCAAATTATGATGGCTAAACTACTAGGTCTAGCTGCCATCATCAGAGCAGCATTTCTTAAGGGCTGTTTTTGGTATGTATTGGTCAGTACTTATCAAGAGTGGTTCAAAAATGAAAAGCTTAAAGTTAAAATTTGACCAAAGTTTTCCTTAATTTTAAAATATTGCTTTTTCTGGTAAAGATAGTCACATGATAGCTATGGGTTCAGATTCAGTTCAGCCACAGCCTTAGGATTTGGCTGAATCTCGGGTTTTGACTCATCCATACTCCAGATCTATAAAAATTCAATGAAGTGTTTAGGCTAAGTTTTCTGTAGTCATCATATGTTAATTATTTGCATATGTCAATTAATATATTTGAGGGAACAGACATACTGATTTAAACCGCACAAAACAATTTCACCCAATGCCAATGTGTAGCGCCTATGTACTGTAAAGCGTTTTTCCGGTCAGAGTCCAAAGTCAAATTGCAATCCTGCGCTTAAACCACTGAGGTGCCTGCTTTTGTGCCTCAAAACAAACGAATCACAAATCATTTTGTGATTTAAACTGCAGTTACCATTAATTGTTAGTAAATAACTCCAATGAACCCCAATGGCTAAATCTTTTTCCAAAGTAAAAAAAAAAACACTTTTGCACAAAGTATCTCTTTTATATATGAAAATACTTTTGTTTTATTTCAGAAAAAATCAGTGTTTCACAAGTAGTAGTATGTCTCTCTTACAGTCTCCTCAGATAGGGAGATTGTACTTTTTGGAGCAACATCAGGGGCAAATAAATTATATTGCATCCCTATACCATATTCTCCAGCATATAAGATGACTTTTTAACCCCTGAATATCATCTGAAAAGTCGGGGGTCGTTTTATACGCCGGGTGTCACTTTCCCCTCTCCCTACCTACCTCCTCCGTCACCCAGCTGTCTGTGCTGTAGAGCTGAGCACTACAGCGTTCCTCCCCTAGCAACTGTGTAACTTACTGTGAGCAACAGGAAGTTTAATCATTGCTGGGGAGAGGAAACACTGTAGTATTAAGCTGTACAGCACAGACAATCGGGCAACAGAGGAGCTAGTTAGGGAGAGGGAAAAGGAGAGGGACGAGCACTAAGATAGTGCCCCCTCCTTCAGAGGGTAGGGAGTAGGAAGGAGGGGGCAGCACAGTGTGGGTGGGGGCTTGTGGGGGAAGCACAGTGTGGGAGGGGGGTTGTGGGAGAAGCACAATGTGAGAGGAGGTTATGGTGGCAGCACAATGTGATAGTGCTTTGATAGTCTTGGAGAGAGGGAGGGCAGGCAGGCAGGGAGAGCTGACCAGTCCAAGCAAGATTTGCTTTGAAAGAGGGGTAGTCTTATTTGGCGACTATATCCCAAACTCTATATTTTAACTGGAAAAGTTGGGGGTCTTCATATATACAGTATATCCAGTTTTCTTATACGCCAGAAAATACAGTAATTTGTAACATACCTGGGGTTATCATCTATGAACATTACATCTGTATACTGTATATCTGTGCTCTCAAAGTGGAACTATATAAATCATTTGTCAAAAGCACCTGAAGGTTTAGGAACAATTAAATACAAATGTCTCAAAGGATGTGGTAATGATCATAGAACAAAGATAAAGGCAAACATAGGTATTGGTTTGTATGGAATGTGCAACTCATCATTATGCTTTTTTTAACTAAGGAAAATGGGTGTGAGGAAATATTGCTTTTCATACTAGAGGTGATGAAAGATAAATAGAAGTCACGGAGTAGACTAATGATAAAAAGAGCATGGTATTTTCTTTGTATTAAACTAGTCCACTTCCTCTGTAGTTGCATGAGCAGGAGCTGGTCTATAGTATGGCTGCTTTCCGTTCTTTTCTTGTGAAGACACACTATACCACTGATTTCTTTTATAGAGGTTAGGCAAACAGCCTAAGTCCATTATATGTCTCATAGTGAGGTTTACACAGATAAATAGCAAGTAATATGACACAAGTTCTAATAGCCAAGGTGTTTTATTAGGTATCACTATTAAATAATAACACAAAAAAACTGAATGATATGTGTTGACGTAAAAAAAAATGTATATATTACTTTGGCTGAAGACTGACTTTGAAGCATATTCTAACTAGTAACAATCTGTCATAATTGTTTTCACTATTTTTGTTTCTGTTATTGGTGACTATAAGATTATAATGGTTTATTTATTTATATTACCATAATAGCTTGCGTTATGGATGGCTACATTTGCCATCAGAAAATGTTGTTTTTATCAGTCAGATTCCTGTTCTGTTAAATGTCTATAAACCACTTCTTGACTCATTTTTCTTTCTTTTTCGTTTTACTGATTTCATTTCAAAGTTGAAGCTTTGCTAGTCTGTTGGAGTGGAGTGGCTATTAAATACAGTATGTATATGTTGCCACTGTTGCCCTTCTGTTTTGTTTTGTTTCCCAGGAGCATTGTAGTAGGACTTGAATGAATGCTCTACCCCGTACCAGCGACACTCCTCAGGACACTGCCCATTTTGCTTAATGTGGATCCTGACATAGACCATTTGCTCTTTATATTTTATGCATGCTTAGTTGAGAGCATCTTTCTTTAGCCTAACACTAGTTATACATAATTATACTGGTAAAGGCTTGACCTGTTGAGGGTAAGTGTTTATTTACTTATTTCTATAGGTTTATCTAGATACTTTTATAACACTAGCTGTAATGCTGTCACATCTTGGGAACTCCAGCCACCTATTCTTCTTATGTCCGGCTGCTGAACTTCCTCTGTCTGCAGGGCATTCTATAACCAGCAGGGATAGCTATGACATCATTCCTGGAACTGGTCTTCTATAGCAAAAAAACATAGTGGACTATACAAACAGGTGGGAGGAACCTCTATAGTGTTTTTATGATAGAGTGCTTATCTGACTTTAATGAACTACAAATTTTGAATTAGTTTTTTTTTTTTTTTAGGTTGGAGACCTCCTATTTTATTCATTTTTTTTTTAAATAAAATCTCTACCTAGTTTGTATAATATCCTTTTGAATCTTCTCACTCTTAAGTTTAGTCAAGCTCCATACCATGACAGTCAACATCCTAAGGTCATTCTTAATTTGTTTGTTGTGACAAAACTTCTGTTCTACCAGAGCCTAGATTGAGACTGCCCTGCTCAATTTTAAAGCAGAATTATTCCTATTAATATGATTAAAAAAAAATATGCATCTTAACTCTGTTAGAATTTAAATGACAGATCTTCATCATCTTCCATAACTTCAAGTTGCTGAAGAAACGTGCTGTAATGGAACAACAGAAAAACAGCA
This sequence comes from Pipa parva, assembly GCA_019650415.1. Classification (NCBI taxonomy): domain Eukaryota; kingdom Metazoa; phylum Chordata; class Amphibia; order Anura; family Pipidae; genus Pipa; species Pipa parva. Next base: position 2,687 of record WMED01014507.1, on the reverse strand, counting down.
TGCGGTAAGTGTAACATCAGACACTCACATGGATGCTATGGGGTTATTTATATCAACGGGGTTATCATATCAATCTGCCTACACTTTCTTAGCCTCTCATACCTTATATCACAGATCATATCTTATGGCAACACCTAGCTTGAGCCATTACAGATTTTTATCCAGGAGCCAGTCATGTTTCCTCATAGACACAAACATTATTTCCAGCTGAATTCAGATTGGGGAGTTGTCACGTGTACGGGGGCTTAAAACGTGACCTTTGAGAAAATAAACAGTGACGTGCTGAAACTATATCTTGAGGTGCAGGGAAACACACACAGGGAACCATGGGACCGGATGCCACTGAAGGAACTGGAGCACCCAGTGACCGTTACACCTCTAGAGACACTGAGGTGTACTAAAGCAGGAACAGGATAACAATGAGGTAAAAGTTCAAAACAAAAGGAAGTGGATTCTCTTACACAGTGGGGTTGACATAGGATAACTCCGAGGCGCAGAGTCTAAGGAGGGCCAGGTCTTCACCTTTAACCCACGCAAGGAGGTACTGGTCTTTGCTACGGGCACCTCCCAGGTCGTGTCCCTTGGGTTAACCCCCCACTGGTGACAGCTGGCTGAAACACTGGAGAAGTCTGGAACTGCTGAACTATAACACACTGGATCTTGAAGAGTGAGCTGTACCTTTAAGAGAGTAATCCGAAACACTGAAGCTATCAGGAAGACTAAAGAAAGCTGACTCGAAGAAATACCAGCAACTTGGCTGAAGAGCTGACACATAGCAGAAACCAGGAGAAGCTGAAGCTGAAACAACACCTCTGACAAGGTACAAGCAGCACAGGAACGGTGAACCAGCAGCAACACAGCAGGAATACTAAAGATGTGCAAAAGCTGACAAAATTGACAAAAACGCTAGAGCACTGAGAAGCAGTGCTCAGCCGCTTTTAAATCTGGGCGTGACGTCAGCGGCTGGATTGGAGGACAACCTGGAAGCGCAAGAGAGAAGCGAATCTCTCAGCACTAGCCGGCAGTCAGAGCCGGCAGTTCACGAGCAGCGCATCAGCTACAAGCGCTGCTTGTGACAGGAGTACCCTAAAGGTACCCCTTCTTCCATTCATTAAAACAAGGAAGTCATAGATCCCTGTGTTATCGAAAGTCCCATTCTTGCCACTCGAGGCCTGTGTGTTATAGAACACCCACTACTGTTTCTGCACACCACTGAATACTAGGCATGTCTGTAGGTGACATTCACTTCCTTTTTAAAATTGGATCTAGGAATCTCCTACCCATTCCAGATTTAGCTTGTAGTTCTGATAGCTGAATTGTGTTTGCTTATAGTAGTTATGTTAAAATTTAACCTCGTGACTGCATAGTTGATGCTTGAAATAATCCTTTAATGAACAAATTTAAAAAAAAACTTACAATAATTGAAGTAAACTGGTAGAACATGCTTCTTATATTTACTACCTTCTCCTTATTAAACAATTGCTTTAGCACTTTGTTTTTATGTTTATTCATTTTGCTAAGTCTTTTCTTTAACTGATTCATGACAGTGAAGTGTGGATTTCTTCTCCGTATAATGTTTCAGGATTTAATGCTGTCTGAATTGCACTGTGTTAAAAGTAAAGGGTCTAATTTCAGCAGCCACAACATGCACCATTAAAAGAGGGAAATTTATCATGGAACATTACTGAGTGCAGCAAATGTCATGAAAACCATTGTTTTTAATCTTTTTTTTTTTTTCTGAGAGCCTAAATGAGGTGATTTATGGTAGTTATCCATCTTTAGGGTCATCCATCAACTTTCTGTTGCTAGGCAATCAAACCAGCAGCTGTTTGCTTTGAATCAAACAGAAAAGTTGTCAGTCATCACATGCAGGTATGACCTTTGCGGTAAAACATTAGCATGCATGCAAAATTAAAGATACAGACTTCTGGTGCCTATGTGAATTATGAGCACTACAAAGATCATTCCCGAATTAAAAAAAACAACAAACCTTTAATAAATGATTGCCCCAGAAGCTAATTTTAGTTATCAGTTTGCATTGAAAAGCTGAAGACTTTAACCTGCCCCACATGTTGTTATACTGCTGAGTTAGGCGTGTGTATTGAGACACACAAAAAATAAACCCAAAATTGAATGTTGTATACAGAAATAGGAAAACAAAATCGCTATAATTTCCTTTTGTTTCCTGGATAACTCCTGTTTGAGATTTTGCTTTGCTGAATTGTGTACCTTTTTTTTCTAGTCAATCCATGCCAAGTACTGTATTTGATTTATTGCCTTGGCAGCCCCTTCTCTATTTTAGCCCATGTATTGTGGGACTGTCATAAACAATGAAAACATTGACAAAATCCATATTCCTGTCCAACTCTGCCTAATGCTAACAGCAACTCAAGATTCTTGAATATTCCATGATTGTGCAGTATGGTAGGACTGATAAATGTAAACCAAATATCTGCAACATCTTTAATTTCATTATATTCTATAGCAGGAGTCACCAACTAAAATTAACCGAGGTCCAAATTTAAAAATTTACCGGAAGCAAAGGTCAAGAACATGAAATTTTTCTCACTTGGACCAATGCCAGCAGCTGTGCTTGTCCTCCGCATGTAAACGGATGGGCGGATTTGATTGGATGATTTACATCACGTGTGGCGTTCTGTTTTACCGTAATGCAGTGGTTCTCAAAC
>WMED01014505.1:0-14000 GCA_019650415.1 Pipa parva | reverse complement strand
AGTAACCTGTTCCAGAGTCCTGCACCTGTACTTGTCCCTGTATCCTGTGCCAGAGTCCTGTGTTTGTATCCTGTCTCAGTATCCTGTGCCTGTGTCTATTCCAGCTGCCATCTTGCGGTGGGTGAGTCCGAGGGCCGCGACCTGGGAGTCTCCTTGCCGCAAAGCCCAGTACCCCCTTGCGTTGGTTAAAGGTGAAGACCAGAGGCTCCTTAGACTCCGTGTCTTGGATAAACCCCTGCCAACTTCCGCAGTGGTAAGAGGGTCCGCTTTCTCAACTATACCAACTGTGACATATGCGCTGAGCATAATACGCTAGTGTGAACCTAGCCTAATAGTGTTGGCTGCGTAGCATCTAGAAAACTGGAAGGTGTACACATGACATAGCAGTCAACACAATGAAGGACACTGATTTCATATTTAATATTTCTGGGTAGTTAAAAGTAGACCTAGATGGTGTGTATTGCAAAAGGCTAAATAAATCCTACATCCAGCTAATACAGTCTGCTTCCTCCACCTCACTTTAAATTAAAAATTGCTTTATTCCCATTATTGGCTAGACTCTGGTGTACTTATCATACTGCTAATATATTTTCATGGCCAAGATCATCAAATGCTTGGGGGGTGGCAAATGTCTGGCATTTGGTGAAAGCAAGATCCTCAACCCCAATCATGTTTCTAATATTTTCTTACAGGATATTAAAAAATGATTTGTATCGGCTGAACCAATTCAAATTATAGTAAGCATAATAAAGGTATTTAACTGAATCATTAAAAATAATATGGATGGACAAAATGTTTTACTCTCTTGTGCAACAAATCACAAAAAACAAAGGTTTTAGGGGGTTATTCACTAAGGTGCGAATTTGACTGTCAAATTCACAAACAGCGGATTCCCATAGGAAACCTGCGATAATTTCCCCATTGTAAAGTCGCGACAATTTTCCCATAATAAAGTCACAACTGTGGCTATATTCTCATTTTAACAATGAGAATATGAGTAGCAGCCTATTGCGACTGTGTTTATCTGGCGAATTCGCACCTATACGCAACAATTCGGACTTTAGGGAATAACCCCATTAATGTCAGTGTGAAATACATCCAGCATTTCCAATAAAGAGTTTGCATTTGGCTTAATAAAAAAAAATGTCTGAGAAAAAAAACAGTAATTTTTGGGAAGAGAGATGGTCATTTAGACAGGATAAAAGTTGCACTGAATTCCAGATATAGTTAATATAAAAAAACAGTTAAAAAAAAAAAATCCTACATTTAGAACATAATTATGTTCATAACTGCACCGAATGGAGAAAAAAAAAATATTGTAAAAAAAAGTCAGAAATTCTATGCTATTTTCTTAAAAATTCCTAGGAGGCAAAAAGTAAATTGACTTTATCATACACATATGGTACTGTTCTCCTCATATTACAACACTGATCCTTTTTTTTTCTCTCAAAAAGCATTGCTGGGTTTCAGCAGCTCAGAAGAAAGACTTTCAGCAGAAATCTCCTTGAATAAAACCATTTATTTAGACGTTAGAGGTAAGGCTACCTTGTTTTTTTACTCAGATATTGGGATTGCTGCTGTTCTGTAGCTTAGTTAGATGCTATTGTAAACATGTTTTTAATTGGTTGTCATTATTTTTCTGTGAGATTTACAATGCAGTTAAACCTCATTGTGAGCTTCTCGGGAAAGGTCTTGTAAATTAGAGGCTGCTCAATGATCTAATATGAATTAGCTGGGTGTGAAGTAAGATACTTTGCTACGGCATAAAAATGTCGTGAATGGCAAAGATATTTTTTAACAGACTGTAAGAAAAGAGAAAATTTACTTTAACAATAAATACAATGACTGAACAAAAGCTATGCTGTGTAACTAGTCTGTAACAGAGATTATGTCATCGATTTGCTGATTTCACGGAGAAAGATGCCTATTTAGCTTAATGTTCCAACTTTTTAAAATACAATATAATAGTAATAAAGGGTAAGTTGGTGAAACTGTTACCTGTAAAAATTGCTTTAAAGACGAGCCTGTTTATTGTTTACAGATTTGTAATGATATCATTTGGAACTGGGCATAAATAGCATTCTCTCTAGTTCAGTTAAAAACAAGTATTCATCTTTTCACAGCTTTAAAAAATATATCCATTAGGAAGCTAAAATAATGTTAAATACATTGGGGTGTGTCAAGCAAGCACTGCTATAATTCTTTATACAACATGCTTGGAGTACAGCTAATCATGCACCACATTCATAATCTAAACTCTCACCCAGCATTTGATATGGCTGAACCTATCTATCTAAGCATGCAAAAGGTTTTCATTTGTTTTTGAAAGGATTTAGTTTTTTGAATCAAGATTTCTGTTTATGAAGATATTCATGGTAATATCCACAATTTCTGTAACCCTTCCCATAGGTATTACTGGCGTATAGACCATTTTCCTCAACCTAGCAATGAAGTTAATTCCAAGGGAGTTCAGTAGGGTTGGTGTTTGTGCTGTTCCCTAAGGACAATGCTCCATCTGCCTTTTTTTTCCCCAAATAGTTTACATAGCCCCACACCATTACACTTATTCTGTCTTGCTTTGACAGAAGGCATTAAGCAATCCTCTAAGATCCTTTCATTTACTTGTTTATATACAACCTAATCTTTTTTCATTTAAACACCTGAAATGTAGACTCATCTGTCAAACTTACAATTTACCCAAGGCCTACTGCTTGGTGTGCGCTGATTTGATTTCACTTATGGCAGAATTCCTGTTACTGTTTTGGCAACATTTTACACAAATATGGCAGCCAACATAAGCTCAGAAGTGTCTACCACTGAAATTAAAGGAACAGTTAATTCTCCAACAGTTATATGCCCATCTAATTATCACTGTTAAATAAATGCTTTTTGGAAAACTTATTAATGAATTATTTTCTATAGTTTTAAATTTATAGTCCCTTTTTTACAGAAGCACCTCTTCTTTAGCTGATCAGTTTGGAATAAGAAGTCAATGATTTGATCAATAAACTTGGAGGCAAGGGAAGGGGTAACCCTTGGGGGGGTAGGGACCCCAATGCCGATCCTGAATCAGGGCCTGGTGGCATGTAGTGTTGGACTGGCACCACTAGGCCATCCTGACAGGCTCTTTTCCTCCCCGACGGAGCTCCCAGTGGGCCCGTACAGCATCACTCCAATGCTGCAGTTACACTTCTGTTTGAAAGGTGAATTCACTCTTTAAAAAATATGCTCCCTGGAGTTTCCTATGTATCAGTGCAGAAGACAGTAATGTTTAGCATGTACCATTTAAGGAAGTCACCAGATGACTACATGTTGTGGTTGTCCGCTTGTGCTCTCTTGTGTAGGCTTACTTTGCTTTCCTGGTTATATTCAGTTTGCCCTCTTATTTCAAGTAGTTATATAACACAATGACAAAGGTGTCTCTGATAACCAATTAGCAATTTAAAAATCAGTCATATCAAAAAGTAATTAGCAAAATTAATATGTCTTTACTATAAGTCAACGTAATGGTACCTTTTAAAAGAAATGATACTTTCAAAAAAGAAAGACATTTCTTGATTTAATTTCATGATTACAGACCTTTGCATGTTAGTGTATATAAATAGAAACAATAACTGTCACTACAAGAATGGTGTGAATCAACACAGCTCAACTGCAGGCCCAAATGCTCAGAAATAACCCCCCAATTGATCATTATAGCACCATGTGTATTACATACACTTTTTATGCTGAATTGAACTTTCATTGCTGAAATCACTTTCTTTTACTTGACTACTCAAAATAATTATTCCATCTATCACTTTCAGACTCACTTATGTCAGTTTTAAATAACCTACAAGTTAACTTTTTAAAGTCAAAAATTATTTTTGTTTTTTATGTGATGTTTAAAATGTCAGACAAACTATTGTACTCAGTAAGCTACAGGGCAAATAAATTGACAGAAATACACAAATGAATTCCACTAAAAGATCTCTAACAGTTCTTAATGTGCTGTATGTTCTTTCTAAAGTTTCAGGCCCTTATTCACCAATGTGCGAAGTGAGCCGCGATGTGTTCGACTCACTTCGCACACTGTGTTATGCGCATGCTGATGTCCTGTGCGCGGACACCAGCATGCGCATTAAAGGGATTCCCCTCCCGGCGAGGAGACTCGAGTCTAATGCGCATGCTGGTGTCCGCGCACAGGACATCAGCATGCGCATAATACAATGTGCGAAGTGAGTCGAACACATCGCGGCTCACTTCGCCACATTGGTGAATAAGGGTCTCAGTGTTGCTATGCATGGCTAATAAATATTTTCCTTTCTTTTAGGTTTTTAGCAATCTATAATATCTGCAAAATCATTCTGTGCCATCCATGTGGCCATACCATTACCAAATGGCCCCTGACGTGTCTAGAACAATTTCCTTTAATATATTATGCATTATTGTTCTACTACTAATTAGCTCTCAACTATCTCTGGCTGGAAGAGACTGTACAGATGTGGAGTGTGAACCACCAATAAATTGCATTGAAGAGGCTCTTGAAGAAGATTCCTGTTGTCCCACATGTGTACAGTTTGGTTGCACATGTGAAGGATATCAGTTTTATGACTGTGTTAACATTGGATTTGAAGATGGCAAAGTGCCAGAGGGAGAATCATACTTTGTTGACTTTGGAAGCACAGAATGTTCTTGCCCACCTGGTGGAGGAAAGATTAGCTGCCATTTCATTCCTTGTCCTGAGCTTCCACCAAATTGCATTGACATCATTCAGCCAACAGATGGTTGCATTCAATGTGGAAGGATAGGATGTGTCCAAGGAGAAGAGAAGTATGAAGCTGGACACACCTTCCACATGTCTGTGTGTAAGTTTTGTCACTGTCCCAACAATGGAGGTGAGTTAATGTGTTATGAGATTCCAGAGTGTGATCCGCAATTAAACAACACTGTGGCAAAAGACATGCTTGACAGTGATCAGGAAAGACAATATGACTATCCATATAGTCAGGAACAAGATATACCAGAGTCCACCAACCCATCATTGGCTGATAAGAACAATAATTATAAAAGAAATGCAATGCAAGATCATTCAGTTTGGGATTACAAGGATGGTATTGATGATTCATTAAAAACTTTACCTACAACAGTTTATCCTTTTGATAAAAATGATTTTGTAACCTCTAGTTATAAAATGCCTCATTCATCTCAACATGAAGGATTTAATTCATTCTCAGTGCTCAGTGGGTTCACTGAGAGCACAACAAGTCAAACCTTCACAACAACATCTAAGTACAGTGCAAATAATTTGAAGGAAGGAACAACTCTTAAAAATGAATTGGGACCTGACAATGAAACAGGGGAAATCTTAAAAGAACAAAATGTATTAAATAATGTTTCACCCACTGAAAGCACTGCAATTAATGTAGAACATCTAAGCAAGGATTTACAAGTATCCACTCCATCAAATACAATTCCACCTATGAATAGACAATTGCTCGAAGAAGAGAAGAGAGAAGAAAGCACTTATTCTCACTTAAATACCACCCCTGCAACTACTCATCATGTGTTACAGCAGAATAAAGCCACTCAAACTCCAACGAAAGTATCAAACACACAAATTCCATTTTATTCAGAAGAGAGAAGTGTTCCAGTAAGATTACATGATGGTAAGTTACTTTTTATATTTTCAACTAGAGCAGGAAAATACAACCACATGTGAAAATCATAAGTATTTTATTGTTCATTTAGTTTTGTCTAAATTTACTGAAGCATCACAGAAGCTGAAAATGACAAAGCTAGCTCTTTAAATGACATGATTCATTGATAAGGAGATCCGATACTGATTTTCATGCATACAGGTGCCTTCTTTTTTTTCATTACTTATTAGCTGATAATATTTATATTGATGACGATCCACAGATATTGATCATGTCTAGATTTGTGCACAAGCCATGAATCAATGAGGTTGGGAAATGCATCCCTGAACTTACTACCAGGTACTTGCTACTTGTTTCTGCTGTCTTTTTTCACTTTTTGTACAATCCAGATATTAACAGTTTTGCGCAACCTTGGAACGCATCTTTGACATATTTTTCACTTTATGAAAGTGGTTTCTTTTAAATCAGAAAACAAAATGCATAAATAATTATATGTGTGTCCTGCCAATATGGAACTACACATGCTGTGGTCATGGGAAACATCCAGGTGGCAATAGGCCCCTATCACTGGTAAAGGAGTTTGTCATTATTAACCCTCCATTTTTGTTAATAATCTCTTCTTTCTTGCCTCTCTCTCTATAACAATGTTATGTACATTATGACATTATGCGGAATAATAAATAGGTGTCAGTCGAGCCATAGTGTGCAATGTTATTCTCTTAGCAAACTAATAAGTTTGTGGTAAGTTATATTATGAAGCTACTCCTACTATTTAAAGCTATGCAGAGAACATAATCAGAGCTGAAGTTATGATCAGCTGAGGGGTTGCCTAACCAGAGGGTAACCTCAAGAAATCAAATTAGCTTTTAGTTAGTTAATATTGTGTGTTAGATGTTCTTAGTGCACATAGTTGCTCCTAGGTTAGAATGAGTTACCTGATACACCAGAGGGATAGATCCCAGGATGAGTTAAGTCAAAAATGTGTCCAGTGTAGTTATGGGCCATTAGTGGCTATGTTTGTCTTTGTGAGGTGCAGCAACAACCATAGTCAACATTCAAGTGTGACGGATATATTATTTCTATGTGTATACTATTCCTTGTTATAGGTGAAGTCACTAAAGGATATAGAAGTATTGGGGGTATACTATAGAATACTCCCTATATTTACTTTGTTATATTTATCTTACCAACGCTATGCTCTGTGGGTAAATACAACAAGTGTGCGACAACTTCCTCTGTAAATCTGCCATCCATGACATTTAACCTACAGATGTATGGATCAACAGCATTGAGGCTCTACTCATTTGAACAGTGTGCACAGGTAGCAGTGTGTCTATACATGTATTATTAATCTATGTCAATAAAACATTTGTTTTTTTGTGTCCCATATTATGACTATAGCCCTGTCCAATCACTCATTTAAGTCAGGTCAATGAATGGCATAAGCTACATGTAGTCCCTAATTATATAACCTTGCAATTATCAGAATGAAATCTTAGCTGCATCTTATATTCCCATGATGACAGTTTGTCCATGCCTCTAAATCTTTATCTCTCCCTTATGCATTGAGCTACTTCATTTTAGTGTTCTGCCTTCATTAATGTAGTGTGTTTCTTTGTAAGTCAATTGGCAAACGTTAAGTGATTGAAATTCCACCATGTTTCCCTATCTATAACAATTCAAGTCAAGGAATTTTCACTCCCATAACCTCCCTATATGGTGAAACATATGTACTTTAGTTGTCCTTAAACTTCCTGCATCTGAAATGTTGACAGAAGTTTGACTTCGCAACTATATCTTTATTGTGTTTATCTTGGAAAAACAGCAAGTGAGGAAGCATGGCTCTATGGAATGCAGAATCCAAGGAGCAGCAATGAAGACTGTTGAAATAAAGAAGTGTTAAGAGATGTTAGTTCCCTCTCCCCAGACTGTGGTTGTTAAAAATAGCTGTGTGCAACCTGTTTTCAGCCAAAACACTCTTGATGTTTTAAGATGTCTATCGTATTATAAGTAGTTCAAAGTGATAAATGCTATCATAAGCTAATTATTTTCCAGGCTTTGTGGCAATAGTAACATAGTAATTTGTGTCTGAAGATAAAGGCAGGTCAACAAAATTCAGCCACTTTCCAACAATTCCAGTAGGTCTATGGCTGATTCAAAAGGAAGCTTGAAATACAATACTATCACCACCTTTCCCTTTCCCTAAAATTAATCATGTAAAAAATGACCGACTTTAGATGGCAATCACAATAGTCCTTTAATTACAACACACATTAAGTGTACCTTTTTACTTTTTAGCTAATTAGAAGCCAGCTTTATGTGGGCTGAAAGCACTACTGATACTGTCAGACTTTGAGGTTCTAATTCACCATTGTGCGAAGTGAGCCGCGAAGCGTTCGGCTCACTTCGCACATGGTGTTATGTGCAAGCTGATGTCCTGTGCGTGGACATCAGCATGCGCGTGCAGGATATCAGCGGGCGCATAATACCATGTGCGAAGTGAGCCGAACGCTTCACGGCTCACTTCGCACAATGGTGAATTAGGGCCCGAGATTCCTCCAAGATCATAACTACATAATATGCAATTGGAGGAGCCTTAATGACAGCTAATTGGAGAGCTCCATTGTCAGCAGAGAGTTATCCAGTTTGCAGGGAACCATATTGGCAAATGTATAAGCTATGAGCGATCAGTTAAGATTGTATCCTGCTTCCAAAAATTAGCCTAGCCTAAAAAGTGCACTATAAATAATACCACTACTGTTCTGTTATTTGGGGAGGACATACCTCATCTTTACTATCTTTCAATAAAAAAACAAACTAATTTGCAGCTGTAGGTGGAATCTATTCAGTTATAAATGAAAGAGACGGCCTCATTAAATTATTTTGTCACACAGTTTTATTTGAAATGTTTACATTTAACACTAGGGTATTGTTACATTTTACCTCACACAGATAAAACCATTACAAAACACAAACAAAATGTCAACAAACCTATGGGCTGCCATTTGTTCACTGGACATTTTAGTCCTAAGTGAGGTGCGGAGTGTTCGCCTCACTTCGGACTATCCTGAATTCCCCTCCAAATGTTAGTTCTGTGCTACATAAAAATGAATGTTGAGAACAAAATCTAATATTGCCATTGCATGTAATATTTCATTATATTTTAAAATTCATTATGTAAGTTCATAGACTTTTGTGGTCACAAAATCATGACTGGATGTTACAAAAAAGATTTTTCAGTCTCAAATTGCTTTGTTGGTGTCATCAAATATTATTTTGTTGTCACAGAAAAATAGTGAATAAGAAAAAAATGTGATTTATGTGATTTTGACAGTCGAATTCGCAACTTAGTGAGTAACCCCCTTAAAGAGCCGGCATTTTGCCACCATTTGGTATACTGCTGAAATGCCAAGATAAAATGCTCCCTACTGTAGTCTACCATTAATGTAGTCTAGTTACATTTTTATATAGACATTTCCAAGTGCAAAAGCAGAAAAACTAAATGTAAGTGGCCTTGTAGGGCAGTCTGTAAGAGTATAAGGCCAGTTGGGAGGATACTGTCTTGTTTCATTTATACATTCCAGTATGGTAAATTTTACCATAATTATTTCTTTGGCATCACTGGGGTATTTTTCTGGTTTAGGGTTACATTATGAACATTGTATATTTATATAAATGTTGTTATTAATTTCAAAGCCCACTTTTTCACATCTGTATATGTTTTCGTATATTTCCTTTTATTCCATCGACATGCTTTGCTACAATTTCCTTCCTGGTATTCAAAATTCTAAGCCTCTTCTCATGCTTTTCACAGGTTATTCTGCGGTTTGTACGTAAAGGTTTTATTACTCATTCCACAGTGTATATTTTGGCAACTCTTACTGTGCATTCCAGCCAGTCTCTTTACAAGTTCCATGGGTTTCAGATGACCCAATGAGAATCCAAAAAACAAAATATCTTCAATATTGCTACAATAAATCATAGCTGTTTGAGTACTCAGTGTCCTAAAACTGTTTACGCTACACAAAGATTTCCATTTCGTACATCTATACATTGATAAAATGTCAATTATTTGTTTTGGTTGAATGTGCTTTATGATATGGTAAACATGTTACCAAAAATTCTGTACTTTTTTGGTAGAACCTTGCTTATTATGGGATCAGTAGGTAGTCATAACCTAGAAATGAAAGCATCTGCTTGTGATAAATGAATACATGCACATAGCGTTTTGATGGACTTCCCTATTGTAACCTCTGAGAACCTCATGTATTTGTAACTTGGCAGTCCCTAAGCACTGGAAAGCTCCCTTAGGGGATGTAGGTGGTTGTTAACAAAAAAAGATTGCTGAAAGGTCCAAGACTTATTTTACCAACTCCGAAGAATGAAGAATGGTTGCCTTGGAATTTGGCACTATTAAAAACCCTGGCACCTCCATAGCACAGACCAGTGTTGCAGGTTACAATCACCCATAAATCACAAGTATATGCAACCAAATTACTGATAGCTAATGAGCTATTTTAAGCAGTTAACTGACACAGATACATCCATTGCACTTTAAAAGTTATAACTGCATAAAAATGAAATGCGTGATTTGTCAGAAAAATTAATTTTGCAACAAAGTAAGAAAAAAAACCCCCAAATATAATTATTATTTATCAAAGTCCAAAAATACAGTAATAGACCATGTCTTTGCAATTTCATTTTGTCATTGCTTTCATTTAAAAGCATTTTGCGGCGAGTTAAAGGAGCAGTAACTCCAAAAAACTGCTACTGCGCTTGCTCTTTTTGGAAAAAACTGACAGGAAGTAAAACAGGATTGAGGTTGCTGTCAAACACAAAAGATATTGGCAAAGCAGAAGGCAGCAGGGGCAGTGCTGGAGTATCTCTCCTCTACCCCTCGCAAATCACCTCTACACTACATGAGCCTATAGTTCACCTTTAACTATGTCCCTGATTAAAGGAGTGATCAGGTTAGTTATCACAAAATACATTACAACTATAGATGTAACTGTAAACAGAGAGTGCTGCTTCCCTTGCTACTCTTGTCATTATAGAAGTCTCTCCAGTAAAAGGAAGGGTCTGGTAACCAAACTTATCAGACTCTAAATACAAAGGATCATAGTGTCAGTTAACCTCACCCCTTTAATTCAGACACCCTACCTCTCAAACTTCCCAGAACTACATTTCCCAGAGTTCAAAGGTTAGAAATCCCAGTCCCAAGACAGTCTATAAAGCTGCCAGATCGCATCCTACATGACAAGGTATGAGTTTTTAGATTGACAGAAGCCACTGGCAAAAATGGCATTCAATTGGACAGAGCAGCAATTGCTATGATATTAAAATACTTGACGTCATATAACAACACCCATTCCTAGCTGAGCCTTTGGTCTAACAATAGTTATAAAATTGTTATATTTATGTTATCACAATATGTGCACCATCACAAAGCATACAACTCTAACTCCAGCCGATCCATGGCAAAATTTGGGTAAGAAAACAATCTTGCTGTTGTTTTCAGTGGTGATTGTTGACTATAGTTTCTCTTTAGGTCCAAGAGTTGTGGAAGAAAACAGTACAATCATTTTTTAAAAGATCAGCCCAAACACAAACTCATCAAGCAAAATATCACACTATTTATAATGCACAAAGGTAGTGATTGCTCCTTAAATCTGCAGAGTTCATTGTATCTAGGTTTGTCCCCAGGGTGGTTTAATTACTCTGTTTAGTCTGCAGTTTCATTTGCTGCTATAATAATACAGCTTAGTGCTTCCCTAGTTGGAGTTGTGTCTGCACTATCAATCAGGACAGAATAGAACTGTACTCACAAAGCTTAAAGTATATTTACCCATTTTTATTGCCACTGCAGTGACTTGATGGAAAAAAGATTTGTGGCATTTTGGAAAGCTGCAGTCTCCTCTAGTTTCACCACAGCAGCCAACATAGCGTTGTTCCTTTAAAATCCTTGTTACAGATACTTATTGTTCTCCAGTAGGGAGCAATAGCAGCAGAGTTGGGAGTGAATTCTTTTTGCCAGCAATGAGATGGGGGGGGGGGGAGAGTTATGAAAGTATGTATTTATTTATTAGTAGTATTTATATAGCACTGACATTTTACACAGCCATTTAGAGAGATTGCTTCATCACTTGTGTCCATGCCAGTATAGAGCTAACAGTCTAATATATCCTTCACAATCACACATACAGACTGGTGCCAATAAACTGGACAATATGTTTTAGATTGTAAGAGGAAGCAATAGGAAACCCGCAAGCTTAGAGAATATACAAATCCCATGCAGATGGTGCTCTGGGTAGAACTGAACCCGAGACCCCCCAAGAAGGCAAAGCAACCCACTGAGCCACTAAACTTTCACTGCCATGAGAACTATGTGACAACATAGATCCACATGAATCAATTATCAATCCAGTGCCACGTGACAAAGTCAAACAATATGCTATAATATGCTCACCCTGTGCTGGAGGGTACTATTGTGTTCCATTGACTCCATCCCCAACCCCTAGCTCTTTGCTCTGTTGGGCAATTTGGTATTAAATAAAACATATGCTGGAATTCCCTGTAGGGGTGGCGTGCGGCATGTTCCATGCAGGGCTTCAATAAGGCCTTTCTTCAAATCAATAGGTACAAGACAAGGCATTTAATGATGATTCATTTCAATGAGGAAGCACTTATTCCTTGTGTTCTAATCTGAATACCATAACATTAGTAGTTGAAAAGCCTTAGCGTACATAAAGCGAGGCAGGGACTGTTCAACAGCTCATAATTCAAAATGCTGTACATCTGAGGCATTTAGGAACAGGGGAATTCAAAGTTCACTAACATTACACTTAATAATAAATAATCGTAGACTTGTTTCCCTTTAAGGCACACAACATGCAACACAAGTCTACAGGGAAATAGAACTCTGCAAACAGTTTTTTATTTTCTTCATATGACCAGTGGGTACAATATGGCAGGAGAACAGGGTTCATTGATTAAAACAAGAATTCCTTGCAAGATTTACCAAATGGGTTGTATATTTTTTAGGATCTACAAAAGACCTGGTTGAAACATGCTGCGCAGCTGGTCAGCAATGGTCTATTGATCATGGAGAATGTGAAAATATGCAATTAAGTGCTTCGGAGGAATGCAGGTACGCAGCAAATAATCTCTGTATTTTTTTAAATTAATGTCCTTGATATGAATTGCTATTTGCTACATGCTATTAAAGGGATATAAAAATTACATTTATATTACAAATTCATTTTTTTTTGGTGAATCCTATAAAATAGTGGAATCATTAAAGAAGAGGATTGATGCTAATCAGTCTACAGATTTATGCTTCTTCCAACAAATAGTCTCACTATATTTAATTCAATAATGTCTTTGTTTAGTTAATCACTGTACTAAATGCTCCTGAAGGGATATTAAAATTACCATTACATTCAAATACATTTTTTAGGGGGAACATCTCAAACAATGGATTGATGGTGCTAATTTGTCTGTAGACATATACTTTATACTTTATACTTTTTTTTTTTTTGTAATAGAAATTCCTTAGCATAAGACATTTTAGCGTGTCTCCTGTTTGTAAGCATTTCAGCACATAAAGTGAGAATGAACTGGGGTGAAATAAAATCTCTCCGCACATATTTCTGTTTTAGGAGTTGAAACTACTAAAGGAGAAAGAAATGAAGCTAAAATGTAATTATTCATTTGCAATTTCATTTCAAATCCTATTAGTTTTTGCAGTCAGTGGATGCAGCACATTTGGAAAATCCAGCATATTTATGTGTTGTGTCGGTTGTCACACTGGCCTAAGACTGAAGTCATAGTTACCAACATTTGGAAACAATTTCCAGGGGCATTTTACTATTGGGCCTTTGCATCTCTAAAAAAAAAAAAAAGAAGGGCACAGTGCACCACACCCAACATGCATAGCTTGCCAGATGTGCATTATTTTAACAATTCACTAGCGTAACAAACAATTCCGTTAGAGGCTGCAGAGCGAAGACAGAGGCTCAGATTTAGTTTACAGTTAAAGAGACTTCAGTGCAGTTGTCCAATTCTTAAAAACCTGGGGTATTTCCAGAGACAAAATGTAATTGAACAGATAGACAAAACAAGACGCAGTCCAAGGAAACTAGGAGCAGCTGGCAAATGTGATTAGCTTTCTATCATAAGTGCCCTGGAGCAGAACCTGCTATAACAGAATGTTGGTCGCTACTGGCTCCGTAAACTGTGGAGTCTAGGTTGAATATAAGCGTATTGGACCTCTTTACTTAAATAGGATATGAACATTAGGAAAAAATGTCAGGAAAAAACAATTATAGTATAGCGCCCTGTACAGAAAATAATTGCACAATG
>WMED01014504.1:0-14002 GCA_019650415.1 Pipa parva | reverse complement strand
TTTCAAAGGTATTTTACTTAAATTGAATGTTTTAACATAGGGATCTAGTGGTAATATACAAGATTTGGACCAATTTACTTGTAATCCTGAGTATTCTCCAAATTTATTCACAATATGTAATACATTTGGGACTGAGGTCTCCAGGTCAGTTACATATAACAAAATGTCATCAGCATACAATGATGTACGTTCTTCAACAGAATTAACTTTAAACCCAGAAATGTTAGAAGCATTTCTAACCAACGCAGCCAGTGGTTCAATTGCCAAAGAAAATAGCAACGGAGACAATGGGCAACCTTGCCTGGTCCCTCTATGTAACAAAAAGGGTGGAGAGGTTACATTATTGACTCTCACTGAAGCTTAAGGGTTTTGATATAGCAACTGTACCCATTTAATAAATTTTGGCCCAAATCCAAACTTTTGGAGTACCTCCCACAGATACACCCATTCCACTGTGTCAAAGGCTTTCTCAGTGTCCAGAAATAACAGAGCTCTATCACCTGCATTAAGGTGTTGGGTTTGCAAATTAATATTCAGTCTCCTTATATTAAATGCTGTCGTCTTACCAGGCATGAACCCTGACTGGTCTGGGCCCACCAAATCTAAAATGACTTTAGACAATCTATTCGTTAGTACCTTAGCAAGTATTTTAGCATCAACATTCAACAACGAAATAGGTCTATATGAACTGCATATTCTTGGATCTCTATCTTGTTTTGCAATAAGAATTATCAGAGCTTGTGAAAAGGTTTGTGGTAACTGTGAGTCAATAAATGCTGATTGGAGAGTTTGTAATAAATGTGGTATTGTCTCGCCTGCCAATGCACTATACCACTCTGATGGGAGGCCATCTACTCCTGGGGTCTTATTAGTGGACATACTTGACAATGCTTGGGTTAGTTCCAACTCAGTGATAGGATTATCTAGATATGCCTGCTGATCTGGGGTGAGGATGGAAAGTGGTATATCAAAAAGAAATTCTCTAATTTGTAGTTGAGTATATACGTTTTTAGAACGATAAAGATTTTCATAATATATTTTAAACTGGTTAGCTATTTCCACCGGTAATGAAACTACTTCTCCAGTTGATGCCATAATGGATGATATTATAGTTGAAGGCCTTTCCGTTCTAGCTAGAAAAGCTAAAATTTTCCCACATCTGTCTCCTTGCTCAAAATTTTTTTGTTTGGCATATAATAGTTTTTTGGTGACTTTGCTCGTTTGTTTTAGTTCAAGAGTTAGCTTAAGATTATTCCAAGCGTTACAATTTTATATATTGGGCTTCTGCCTCACTATATTCCTCTTCTATCTGTTCCAATTCTACTTCTATGTTTTTCCTAGCTTGCTTAATAGAACTAATAATAGTTCCTCTAGAAACTGCTTTAAATGTGTCCCAACAAACAGCCATAGGGGCCGAATCTTGATTATCAGTCCAAAAATATTGGGTGTTTTTCTGAAGAGAATCTCGTATTGTGTCATTTTGTAACCACATGGGTCTCAATCTCCACACTTTAGACTCTGGGGATTGTATAGTAGAATATTTTATACATGGGGAGAATGGTCAGAAAACACTCTAGGCAAATACTCCACTTCTACAATCTTTGGAAGAAAATCTGCTGTAACCATAGCAAGGTCTATTCTGGACAAAGTATTGTAAGATGAAAAGGCACAGGAGAATTTTCCCTCATTCGGATGGAACCATCTCCATGCTTCAGTCAGCCCATAATTTAATGCCCACTGTTTAAGCAAAGTATTTGCTGTTTTATTGGTAGGCACTGGGAACCTGTCTAACTCTTGATTCAGTACCGCGTTAAAATCTCCCATTATACAAAGGGGGACAGACGGGAAGTTAACAATTTTACCCATTATCTCTTCAAGTATTTTAGTTGTAAAAGGAGGGACTATATACATGTTTACCAACAGTAAAGGTTGGTTATCCAGCTTACAGTACATTATTACATATTGCCCATAGTGATCTGTATGAATTTGCTTCTATTCACTACTTCTACAACTTTGCGTATTCAGCAAATTCTCTATGATGTGGAGAATTTGCATCCAATTTGATATCTTGTGACTCACACACTTACGCACCTTTTTGCATTACTTTGCACATGTGACTTTTGCTTACTTACAAAATGTTGGGGTTTGTCACAATAGCAAATTCAGCAAGGCCTATTGCTCCACATTCAACGATTGACTTCAACTCAAAGTGGCAAAGTGGGGGCTGATGGCAGTAAAGTGCCGGTTTGGCGTAGTGACTGTATACTAAAATGACAAAAAATAACAGCGACCAGGTGACAACGCAAACTATGAATACTGTTGCATAGAGATATAAGTAACCCTTGTTACAATGTAGGTGACTTTGTCCTTCCTTATAATAAGTCCTGATAATTTATATTTTGTAATTTAAAAGAAACTATGCCTGTGCCTGACAACTCATTGTATAGCATCTGTCGCTGTTTGCGTCTTTGCCAAATGCAGGCACTGGTTAGCAAATTTGCATCTGTCAGACCATATTGACAGAATGGACATGAATTTGCTACACCTGGGAATTTACACTTTAATGCATAAGGCTTTTTAATGTGCTTATCAGATCATTATTTTAAAAAGATATAATTTTCAAATGCATCCTGTAGGACAATGAAAATGCAGCTACATAGCTCTAATTCAATACTCGGCAGCAATTGGTTAAAAGGATGAAATGGTTGACTTATTTCTCAGGAATTTTCTTTCAAAGTGGTGAGATGAAAGTTATTTAGATCGATAAGGTGAATTTGATCTGCAGTTTAAGATTCCTTATTGTCTCATTTAATTTGAAACTTAAAAAAAATGAGAGCAAGATTATACTAGAAGGTATGCAGCCCAGCATAAAATGTGTTTGATACGTCTGCCCTTTTTAAAGATAAAGGCATGCAACTGGACTGATTACCATGCAAGTAGAAGGAATACTCTATCCCAGCGTTTCCTAAACGCTGGGTCGCGACCCGGTACCGGGCCACGAAAATGATTTGCCGGGTCGCGCGCCGCTCATGAATATTCATGAGCGGTGCTGTGCGCGAAGGTAAGGGACTTCGCGCACGGCGCCGCTCATTAATATTCATGAGCCGGGTTCTGCATGATGCGTACATGCGTACAATGCGTGTAGAACCTGGCTCATGAATATTCATGAGCGGCGCTCTTGTGACCCGGTTATTTTTGTGCTTATCCTTTGTGCCGGGTCACGAAGGATAAGCACTAAAATAACCAGGCCGCAAAAAAATAAAGTTTGGGAAACACTGCTCTATCCCATTAATGCCAGTATCTCTAAAATATTCATACTGCAAAGCTAGCTGATAATAAGTTCAGAGGTGCACTGCAGAGAATCTAGTGCAGTGTGTAATATGCATCAAATTATTTTGATAATCAGTCCAGTTATACTGAGGATATTAAACATTTGCTTTTAATTAAATGGGAGGCAACCCTTAAGTGCATTAATAGTTTGTTTTGTTTTGAAGAGATTTCAGTATTTATTTCTTTGATTTCAATGTCAGATTTAATTGATAGCTATATCTTGAGTTTATAGTCAGGTTATTTTTCATTAGTCCCTAATCAGGGCATACCTACAGGACACAAAGCACACTGAACATGAGCAGTGTCTGTAGTACAGCCAAACAGTTGAGTCACCCAACTGGCAACTTTACAGGATTTTATCTTTATCTCATATGGCTACTGTAAATTTGGGTTTATTGAATATTTCTAGCTGAAATAACTTTTAGGCTTTACTTCCCCTTTACTCTATGTAGAAGTGCAGTTAGTACCACTTTAAACAATCCTAAAGAAATACAATAATTGTTAGTAGTTTAATTTTGGTATCCATGTAAAAAATGATCATTTATAACTATGTAATTTTAAGTAAAATTAATATTATATTTTTTATGTTTTGGCATTCAGTAGCATGCAACACACAAGCCAAATATATTTTGTTGTAATGATTTGTTTTTCTGTTTTGACTTGCAGATTTTTTGAAAAGGCCATTGGAGATGTATGTAAGAAAGCTTAAAGTACCTGTTCATGTGATCCGGATGGAACAGCGTTCAGGGTTAATCAGGGCCCGACTGAGGGGTGCAGCTGCCTCCAAAGGCCAAGTAATAACTTTTCTTGATGCCCATTGTGAATGTACTGTAGGTTGGCTGGAGCCGCTACTGGCACGCATTAAGCATGATAGGTAAATTCTGATTCTCCATAAAAACAAATTATTAAATTATGTATTTTGCTTTTACAAACAGCAAAATTGGCGCAGCTTGAACCATTCATCTAGTGCAGTGATGGTGAACCTTTTTGGTACAGAGTGCCGAAAAGTGACGTCACTCACCAGCACCTTCCCCCGAAGTGCAGGCACTGATGAGTGACGTAATCGCACTTGTGTCGGAGTAGGAGCTCTTCCACATCTATCCTATTGCGAGCAAAGAGTCCTTCAGTGTAGGCAGTGGATCCGACCTGAAAACTGTCAGGTCTGGTCCGCGGCCTGCAATGAAGGACCACTCGCTCGTTGGGAGGATCTGGTAAAGCAGTGGTGGCGAAGGCGCACATGCCCACAGAGAGAGGGGCTCTGCGTGCCCTCTCTGGCACACATGCCATAGGTTCGCCATCCCTGATCTAGTGTATAAACAAATCAAGTAATAATCAGGGTAGTTTATCAAAAGTGCAGTTGCTTATTGAGCTATAGTAACCAATCAACATTTAGCATTCACTAGTACAGTGGAGTTAAAATAATGAAACCGCCCTCTGAATGGCTATAGAGAAAGGTAGGCAGGGGTAACAGAAAAGCTCTCAAAGCTTAAAATTAACTGTGATCCCTATCTGTAAGCTAGAATCATACCTTGAAATAATCATCTGTTAAGGAGATGGAATAAATGGGTTTGTCATTCCAAAATTTGTGTACACGCTTTTTGACTTCCTTCACTGTAATGTATTGAGGTAGGCTGGGGCCACACTTTCATTTTGTAATGCTACAAGGATTTTGCCAGATCTTTCCAGTTTAAGTAGCAAAACCAGAAATTCGCAAATAATGCTGCACCTTTAACAAATGTAAAAGCATAATGTTAGAAAATGCTTGTTTGCGCCCACCTTAGCCTTTTTTGCAGAGTATGTGTAAAATGCTGCCTTTTAAATTTTATCCCAGTATGTGGATAGCTGGCACTATTTGGATGATTTGTTAGTCTCTTATTTTCTTATATAAAATGAAGAATGTTTGACACACCTATGTAGCAAGTATTGACTGAGTATGCTGTAAGTCTGATCAGGCAATAACAGAATTGTCTGCATGAAAAAGCTGTAAGATTTAAACAGTAAAATAAGTGGTGTTTTTTTTTGTTTGTTTGTTTTTTATGGAATGAACATGTACATGTACATTTTGTTATCAATTTGTAGAGGAACTGGCAGGTCACTTTGCCTACATGGGTTTTCTGCTGTCAGCAAAACCTATTAAAAAATTCAAAAGCATTGTAAGAATCATGTTTTACATTTCTAAAAAAAAATAATATATATATATATATATATATATATATATATATATATATATATCCTTAAATAATCTCTGGATAGACACTATTACCTTGTGTCCTCAGTTTTCCCACTTACAAAATAAATCTGTGAATCTATGTGCTTCTTTTTAATAATAATTTGTACCTGACCTGGTATGTTATTTTTTAACACTATAATAACTCATTTGTTTACTATTTTATCTTACAGATCTGTGATAGATATGTTTGCATTTTTTGTTTTGTTTTATATAGGCGAACAGTAGTGTGCCCAATCATTGATGTAATCAGTGATGATACATTTGAATATATGGCTGGTTCAGACATGACATATGGTGGATTTAATTGGAAATTAAATTTCCGGTGGTATCCGGTTCCCCAACGTGAAATGGATCGCAGAAGGGGAGACCGAACTCTTCCTGTGAGGTAAATCTATTTTAATCATAGTAACTTTATGCTTTATCACAATTTAAATTGAAATTGTAAGCAAACACTAACTGCAACAGTATCTTAAATTTCAAATGTGTCTGTTTCTTCATTCAGGACTCCTACTATGGCAGGAGGTCTGTTTTCAATTGACCGAGATTATTTCCAAGAAATAGGAACATACGATGCTGGAATGGATATATGGGGAGGAGAAAACTTAGAAATATCTTTCCGGGTAAAAATATTTATAGAAATTGTTTTTAGGTTTACAGTGGTTTGCTTCCAAAAATGCTATAAAAAGCTTTAAAATATATATAATTTTTTTTCATTTAGATTTGGCAATGTGGTGGTACTTTGGAAATAGTAACTTGTTCACATGTCGGCCATGTCTTTCGAAAAGCCACACCTTACACTTTCCCAGGTGGCACAGGGCAGATCATAAACAAAAACAACAGACGGCTGGCAGAGGTCTGGATGGATGAATTTAAAAACTTCTTTTATATAATTTCACCTGGTAAGCCAAAGATCTTTTATCGTTACTTCAGGTTTTTTTAGACAATTTCCAGCTCTTTTTACAGTACTGAAATATATATGTATATACAGTGTGTGTGTGTGTATGTATATATGTATATGTATATATATATATATATATATATATATATATATATATATATATATATATATATATATATATATATACATATATACATATATACAGTATATATAAAGTCTTCTTTATTCAAAATAGATGCTTCTAAGCTTTAATTTGTCAGCATTTCTACATTTTGTCAGTTGAAATCTTATTTTTTTTCCTTTTGAAGTATGTGATACTGACTGAGGATTTATCTTTAAAAAATGAGAGTACTGGCTTTATTATAAAGTTGTACTGGGTGCTGTAAACAATATTGCTAAATTACTGCAATATGTACATTTCAGAGCTTTCTACTGTGGTATCTTAGTGGTAGAGAAAAAAATATTTCAGAGATGGGAATTATTCAAGGACCTTATTTATGAAAAGGGATATGTAGATGAACCTTTCTTAAGTCAATTGCCATTGCTGTAAAACACAATAAAGGAACAGTCTGGCTGAAAATAAAAATAAAAAAATACATTTATTTATGCTGCTTACCACCTTTTATTAAATACAATTTACTATCAAATTTTTTTTAAAAAGTTAAAATTATTACCTGTTAAGAAGTGCTATACAGCACTTTCATGTTGCATACTCCATCTTCAGCCCATTTTTTGTCTGCTAGGGCTTCACATAACTCCCTACCTGGATGACCTTCTCATAAAACCTTCTCTTGCAGAAGCTGTTTGGGCAACTTAGGTTGGTTAATCAACCTTCAAAAATCATCCCTGCATCCCAGCCAACAAATTATTTTCCTGGGTATTCTTTTCAACACCAATCTCCACATAGTTTTCCTATCTCCAAAAAGGGTAGAAAGGATAAGGACAGTGATCCAAAACTTTCATTGCCAATCTTATCCAATAACTTTGCATATGCATTGTAGGTCTCGTGGTTCTACCATAGTGATCGTACCTTGCGCTCAATTTCACTTTCGCCTCCTCTAGAGGCAGAATCTGCAGTTCTGGAAGAAAGGAGATATCTCTCAACGCATCCCCTTGTCTGCTCGGACCTTCTCTTCCCTAGTCTGGTGGCTTCCTCTTTTTACTTTTAACAGGGCCACTCCATCGCAGAACCAGCGTGGCAGGTTCTAAACACCAACGCCAGTTTATCCGGCTGCAGTGCAGTTTTCCAGGGCCTCTCAGCCCAGAGAAAATGGTCTCCTTACGAAGCAACTCTTCCCATCAACATCCTGGTGCTCAGGGCAGTGTATCTAGCCTTGCTCCAGTGGTTTCTGACTCTTCCCAACAGTCCAGTCCAGACCCAACCCAACAACGCCATTACAGTGGCATACATCCAATCGCCTGGGAAGAACAAGGAGCAAAGCAGCATCAAGAGAAGTGACAAGAATACTACAGTGGGCCAAGGACTCTGTTTCCCAGATCTCAGCGGTGCTCATTCCAGGTTTATTTAACAAAGAAGCAGATTTCCTCAGTCACCATTCTATTGATCCATGAGAATGGGAACTACATCCAGAGGTTTTTTCATGGATCACACAACTGTGGGGTCTCCTTCAAGTGGACCTCATTGCAACAAGGAACAACTGCAGAGTTCCAAGTTTCCTAGCCAGAGTCAAGGATCCTCTGGCAGAAGAAATAGATGCAATATCATGCGTATGGTCCTATACCGTAACATATATCTTTCCTCCAATTGTCATGATTCCTCAGGTGCTGCAGAAGCTCAAGAGAGACAACTGCCCTGCTAAAATGAAAGCTCCTCACTGGTCCAGGAGAGCACAGTTTGCAACTTGTCCAGGGCCGATCTTTTTTGTCAGGGTCCCATCCTACGTCGCAACCCAGATCTTTTCACCACGTGGTATGGCTCTGGAGGCCAAGATCCTGAGAGATAGAAGTTTTTAGAGGAAGTTGTTGTCGCTATGATTACGCCTTCTTCATCCCGTATTTACTATAGAACTTGGTCCGCCTTCTCATTCTGTTCAAGAAGTGATTGGAATCTGGAAAGATTCAATTTTCCTCTGGTGCCAACAGGGATTGGATAAGGACCTTAGCCTCAGCTCACTCAAAATCTAAGTATTGACTTTTTCCATCATTTTCCAATATTATCTAGCCCTCTTGCCAGGCGTAAACACCTTTCTCCAAGGGTTGCTCATGTAATATCCCCATCTCACCAACCTGTTCCTCCTTGGGACCTCAGCCTAGTTCTTTCAGCCTTGTTGGAACCCCCCTTCAAACCAATGACATTCATAGATATTTCCTGGCTGATTTGAAAATGTGTCTTTCACTTAGCCATTACAACAGCTCACTGGAATTCAGAATTGTGAGCTCTCCCAATCAAGCCTCCCTTCCTAATTTTTCCACAGTGAAAAAGTTGTGCTCTGCATCCCTCCCTCCTTCCTTCCAAAGGTAGTGTCAGTGTTTCACATCAATGAGGAAATGGCACTTCCTTCCTTCTGTCCTCATCCTCAGTCTCTCAAGAAGAGGCATCTAAATTCTCTGGATGTGGTTTTGGCACTGAAATTCTACATTTCTCATTATCAAAACTTCAGATTGTGTGACAATCTATGTGATTCCTGGGGTTCACATAAAGGAAGGGCAGCTTCATTGGCCTGCTGGATCAAGGGGTCGATTCGTAAGGCATACATAGTGAAGTGCAAGACTCCTCCCTTCACCATTAAGGTCCATTCCACCAGGGCGGTGTGTACTTCCTGGGCCTTAAGGAATCTGGCCTTTGCAGAACTGCTGTGCACCTGGTGATCTTTGCATACGTTTGCCAAATTCTACAAAATGCACACCTTCGCTTCTGTCATGCCATTTATCTCCGAATACACTCCTGAAGAAGCCTATAATTGGTGAAACGCGTAGAGTGGAGACTCCTGGCACACTTCTTGTCTCGATTGTACAGTTTGGACTTTATTTCCTCGAGATTTATAGTTCCCTCTCTGCTAGCACACATAGCTTTTGGGAGAAACGCTTGCTTTTTGTATCAACATTGTGAGTACCTTTTCAGTCTTTTTATCATATATAAATAAAGATTACTACATTATGAAGAATCTTTTTCATTGCATATTTTTCTGCTGATACTTTACACAATGTGCGATTGAAATGCTGTATGTCAAATTGATGGAAGCTGCAATTTTACATGTCATACCTCATGGTCTGCTGAGATCCTCTTGAATCCTAAGTGGTCATTTAAGTATCCATCTACAGGAATTATTTATATGCTGGAATTTTCTTTATATCTGGTGAGCATTTAGCACGGCCATAGGCCGATGTGTGTGACTTTGTGCACATTTTTTTGGTGTTTGATCTTGATTCCGACACTATCTAACTATTGGGGAGTTTTGTCTATTTTTAATTGATTATAATCCTGTATGATTCGACACTATCAGTGTCTATTTTTTTGCGCTTCTTTTCAGATTTTGTTTTTGGTTTGAAATTTTTTGTAGTTGCATAAAAATAACTGCTATGCCAATGAAATTAGCAATTTTTCTGGTGTTACTGGTCCTTGAAATCACTGTAAATTTCTTTTCTGTCCATGCTGGGCACACATGCTCACCTGCACAATGTATGTATAGATTTATTTTTGTGTTTCCATATGTATGCTTCATTGGCACTGTGTTTTCTATTGGTTAGTGCAGTGCTACTATAATAAACTTTTCTTTAATCCTCATCTTCTCACTTACACCAAGTGATGCCTCTAAAATGAGTACACAATTCATGAAATGAGCAAACTCAATAACTCTATTGCAAACTGAAAATTTAGCCTGCATAGTCTTTATATGCCTGATTGCACAGATGTTTGTGTAAAAGCTTCTGCAAAACTAAACTGTTTGGTTACAGCGGAAATGGATTGAGCGACCCTGTTTTGCATTTTGTTTGGTTGCAGCATCAAACTAATTTTTTCTTCTTTAAAAAGGGGGTTATTTTGGAATGGGAATGTAGGCCTGATGCTAGCTTTTTCAGGTACAGGTCTAGGCGGTGGGGACTTTGCAGCAGGGAACCAGACTCTTCAAGTAGTAAGCAATTACATCCTAAACAATACTGTTTGGTATTCAGCATGGATGGGGAAACATGCTTTCAATATCTCTACCAGTTAGGTGTTCAACATGCAAACAAACCCTTCACTTCCCTATATTATATATATGTGTACCTCCAAGTGTTTCATCCAAATGGTGCCAGTGATGTAAAAAATAATGTCCAACTGGAAACAAGGAGGCAATGCACCTCTGGTGATATCTATGCCAGGGGGAGACTGCACTGACCTGCTCTTGTCATCCCCCGGCAGGTTGAGAGGTATGTATATGAAACCCACTTCCTCAACCAATCCAGGTTTGTTGTTCAGTATTTAATAGGGAACTTGCAGAAGCTTTTCTTTTTCTACATACAAAAAGCTGCAAGTCACATTTCTGGCTAACCTCTAACTATTCTACTTTGCCACCTAAATTTCCAAGCTTTCTTTATCTTATTCAGTTGAAAGACCAGAAGCTAGAGAAACACTGATTTCTGCCCAAGAATTGTTTAATTGTTTGCAAACATAAATATCTGGCATCAACAAAAATGAGTAAAATTGCATGAAAATATAACCCACTCATTTTGCTATAAATAATCTGCTTTACCTTGGCACCAGGGGCATTGATTTGAAAATTGAAAAATGATTTAGCTGTAGGTATAGGTTGCTATGGAGATTTATCTTCTGAAATTTACTTTTTGCTCCTGTAATAAAAAATAAAAAAACTCTTATTTGAAATCACTGGAGAATGTACAAATGAAAACATCATTTGAGTATCCAGCAACTGTAATTTGTTGGTCTGTGCATAAACATCCCTAAGTGCAATAGCTGTACACTAGGACAATATTGTAGCTTTAGGAAATATGTAATTAATTTTTATCAGTTTCGTCCTGTTCAGGAGTTTGTATTTTACTTCAACAGTATAAAGATGAATATAAGATATATCACAGACTGCTAAAACAAAACATAGTTGACTATTGATGTGCCATGAATGTCTGTTAGAGCATAGAAAATTTTAAGTCTGTATTTTTCTAATCTATATGATATTCTATAAGACTACTGAAATTCACAAGTAGACAATTCCTGTATACTTATAGGAAGTAGAAGTGAGTTAAAAAATACTACCACATGTCTGCCACTTTGAACTCCACACACGATAGCAGCAGTAATAAATATAAGACAAATTAGAAAATATATAGTCCAGACTATCAACTAATGCTATCTCCTACCCTTGTTACGTCTGTGGGGAGAGCATGCTCAGTTAGTGAGCATAGCTCTTGACTGAGGGGGAGGGGCTAGGTTTAGCTGAAAACCTCCTCTTCAACTGCTTGTTTTTTCAGCAATTTCTATGACTATTTTGCAAAATCGGTAAGCCTAAACCTGTCATTTTAACACTTGTTCTCAATACTAGTTGGCCAATAAATAGAAAGCTCCTAATTTAAAGGCTTTAAAGTCCCTTTAATAAAGTGTGTGTGTGTGTGTGGGTGGGAGGGGAATGCCCATGCATCTTATGGAGTAAATGTTCCTTTTCTTAAGCTGCTGCATGGTGCGGGCGGGGAAGGGACACTGGTGCACATATAGACTGCTGCCTATATCTGTACTTGCACCCCACCACCACCCACAGCAGCTATCTATATGTAGACCAGCGCCCCACAGCAGCTGAAGAAAATTCAGAGTGCTTACCTTCCGGCAGTGTATGAGCCGCCTTCTGTTAGCGCATCTCTGGATTCAAGCTAAGGTAAGCAGTGCTCCATCAGCACTTTCCACTTTCCTCTGCTCTTGTCTGCTCTGTTCACTGTAGATTCAGCCGCTACTAGCATCGCACTGAGGCATTTGGTTCAGAATTTTTTTTTTTTTTCTCCTTCAAACCCTATGGAGCACCTAAATAAATAAATGACCAGAACATCAGTATATGCTGATCATCAATTAGTATTTGTTCTAGAAATGTCTATTCATGTTATATGTCAGGTGCCTGATGCAATATGTGATTGGAGAGAATCTTGTGGTTAAAATATAAGTGTTTCTTAAGAAAGTATGACTGAATGCTTCCTTGATCTGATCTATTCAGTAACTGGGTTGCTATTACTAGCATTTAGATATCCAAAGGTGACTGTCAAATTCACTTTGTGTCATTTCAGGTTGCTACACTCCAATAGTTACAAATTCACTTCTCCTTATTCAATTAAGCAGTGCATTTCCATAGTGAAGAAGCAAATCGCATCAGATGCAGCCTCTTGTGTAGTTTGGCTTAGTTAGTGGAACAGAAGTTGGATGCAGTTCGGTGAATTTCAACCAGTGAAGTACAGTGCTGAATAAGTGAATTACATGTGCCCGAGCATGTAAAGTGATGCAAAGAACTTCAGAAGTCCACGACCAGCGGTGCTGTCCAAATTAGTTGCAAAATCACATTGCAGATTTTGCTAAATAAGCGAAAATGGGGAAGTTGTGAATCAATGTGAATTCACACCTTTATGTGACTATTTGGCCTTTCATGAATATGTCCCCTTAGTGGAAATGTCCTTTCAGCTTTTGAGCATTTAAAAACACATCTGTCTGAGATAATACCCACAAGAGGGTCCTCCTTTATCAGAAACTAATTCTATTAACGTAATTATTACTTTTATATCATAGTCACAACCCATGATAATGTGGCATAGTCCTACTCTCCTAAACGTGTTCCTTTGTAATTCCACACCTAAAAGACCGTCTTAACAGTTGTGGATGGAAAGTCAGTAAAACATTTATTTTAGTTTCACTAACAGCATTTGTTCAAATATAACATCATACATTACTTTTTCTCTTCATTAATTTCAAGATGTTGTTAATTACAACAAAGTTCTTAAAAATATTTTTTAAGTTTCAGTGTTCAGGAAGCCTTTTATCTAACAATCATTCCAATGCACACATTTTGTTACTGGTGTGTCTGGCTATCCTTATAATGTATGCAGGCTGGCAAAAATTAAGGAATTACCCTCTGATGGATTAACTTTGAAAGTGTGTTTAGCTTAAATGAGGCTCAGCCAGTGATAAATCATGTGAATTATCTAAACCTGTTCCAGCATATTCAATATAAACGTTAAGAAAAGCTCATAATTAAACCGATCCCCTGGTTCAGTGACTGAAAATGAAATCACAGGCACTATATCTCTTCAAGTCATAAAGAAAATAATAATTTAAGCATTGCATGGGATTTATGCTCCTCTCTTAGTATGTAATTATAAACCTGTTATGCAGAAAGTTTGCATATACTGTATGTTTCAGATTGACCCAAACAACTGTTTCTATTTTTGATTTGATTATATTTAATATTTGTTTAAATGATGAACTTACTTTATACCAGGGGTCTCAAACTCAATTTACCCAGGGGCTGCTGGAAGTAGAGTCTGGATGAGTCTGAGCTGCATCAAGTTTTCCACAAGAAAACAACAGATTAAAAACAATACATCGCCCTGCGGGGCAA
>WMED01014503.1:0-14002 GCA_019650415.1 Pipa parva | reverse complement strand
CGTAGAGTTTTTAACTGGAATATCAAACACCTTAATGAGGCACATTTATCCCGACTGTCTGTAATGGTTTCCTAATAGCCAATCAACAGGAAGGTAGTTGAATATACCAATTTTGTCCTGCTCATTTGGGGATATCTTCCAACCTGGAACAGAAGTGAGAAGGGATCCAGAGAGAAATTTGCTGCAGTCTTGAAGGATTTCCTTTAAGGGCTCATTTAAAGAAAATATCTGGTGAGTGCATTCATTTTGGGGTGACAGTCCAAAAGACTTCACCCTGTCATCACACTTTCAAATCCACCAATCAATTTTTAAAAAATAGATTGGCACTTTAATTAGCACCACCACAAAGATAACCACGTGATTATACACAACAATTTGTACACCAAGTTGCATTGTGACTGTCACGATATCACCCTTCACGTGCACACAAGTACTATGTATAAAACCAAAGGTATCACACTAGGGGAGCCCCCCTTGTTCTGTGTTTTCCAGCGCTACCGATCAAATTCTGTCACCAGAATTTCTTTTTGATTATTCTACATGGTTTAAAGAGGAGATTGGGCAGATCCCCTCACCGGTCTCAGCGCAGGAGTTAAAGGTGGACTTTATACAAACTTTTTCATCCATTGGAACTTTTATTAACGGGAAAGTTTTAAAAGTTTGGACTGGCAATAGACTGTGATATATATACACCTATTGGACATAATTCTGAATTTCAGGGCGCTTGACTAAAAAATTTTCTTTTGGCTGCAAAGTAAAAACCTTGTCTTTCTACTGTGTAATAGCTCATGTAACAGCCGGGTATTTGATACTGACTGATAATATGCAACATGCTTTCTTCTGTAAAGGTTAAAGTGCACCTGTCAACTCAAAACTCAATTACTGAATAAAATTCTACTAATGAAATAAAAGATTGTTTAAAATATAGATGTGTTTTTAAAAATGTACAGTATATATCACTTCTCTCTTTCATCTTCCCTGTCAGCCTGACAATTTTTTCTGTTGTTGGGTCTGGAGCAGTTAAGAGGAGGTGTCATGTAAATGACTGACAAGTTAATTCCTCCTGCCATATTCCCAAGCGCGTTCATGTGAACATGCTCTTCTATCTAAAATGAATAAACCCCAGCTAGCAGGGGTCCCTGGGACCCCCACACCTAATCCGAACGCCCCTGGCATCAGCACCCATCAACGCTATTGAAATCATTAACTGGCAAGTAAGCGGTCATGATTTCAAACCCAATTATTTCCATAGTGCTACTGTAATACTAGTGCTATTGAAATAATTAATACAAATTACATAAACCCCATATAGCAGGGGTCCCTAGGACCTCCCCACACCACGCCATATCCACAAAGGCGGTTCTGGCCCTATTGACACCCTGGGCGAACCGCCCCTTGACCTCCCCCCTGTGCCCCCACTCACCTCCTCCAGCGTTGCACCTCCTGTATGCACTTCTCCACAATGAGATAAGTTGAATGCGACGGCTCTCCTTAGAACAGTGGTTCTCAACCTGTGGGTCGCGACCCCGGAAGGAGTCGTGAGGCCGTCCCACTGGGGTCGAGAACCGCTCCGGCACCTGGAAGTGCCTGCAGGAACCCTTATAAGGGTTCCTGCGGGGTGACGTCAGCCGCAAACGTCACCACATGACGCGCGTACGTGATGACGTTTTGGCCGAAACATCATCACACGCACACAGTGACGTCAGCGCCGGGGGTCGCCGGCCAAAAAGGTTGAGAACCGCTGCCTTAGATGCTTTGGGTCTTGCCAGCAGCTGCAGAATCCATAGTGAGTACAGCCGACAAGACCCGAAGCAGCCAAGGAGCGCCATCGTATTCAAATTACCTTATTATGGAGAAGCAAAACAAATCTAAAACCAACAATATAAACAAAAACAAACTAACAATCTACAAAAAAAACAAACTAACAATCTGCAAAATATTGTTACATTGTTATGATATTCAATGAAATCAGCATACAAGTGGACATTGTTACAATATTAAATTTATTTCAGGCTACAGTTCTCCTTTAAAAGAAGGATAAATAATATACGTAGTATCAAAAATAGTTTTTAAATTTAAAGTTGTCATTCTATGTAATATCCCTCTCATAATGTAAGCGAATATAGGTTATAGGGGGTTATTCACTAAAGTCCGAATTGTTGCGTAGAGGTGTGAATTCACCAGATAAAGACAGTCGCAATAGACTGCTACTATCGCAGTCACGTCTTTATAATGAGAATATTGTCGCAGTCGCGACTTTATTATGGGAAAATTGTCGCGACTTTACAATGGGTAAATTGTAGCAGATTTGCTATGGGAATCCACTGTTTGCGAATTCGACAGTCGAATTCGCACCTTAGTGAATAACCCCCATAGTTTCTATTTTTCCTTTATTGCTTTTATTCATATTAGAGACTACACTGCGTATTTTGCTGCATGCATTTTTTTTTTTACATGCAGTGAAACGCGCTGCCCTACTCCCTAGACCAGGGCTCGGCAACCTTTTCAGCTGAGAGAGCCATATATGTGCGGCTCTGCTCAGCCCTTTTGAATCCGGAGGCACTGACGTCATATGTGATGTCTCATAGGTGATGTCAGCGGCTCCGGATTGTCTAGCAACCCGGAAGCGCTGAGAGAGAGCTTTGTCTCTACAGTGCTTGACGGCGATTGCCAGGCAGACTGTAACGAGCGGTGCTTGCATGTGAGCACCGCTTGTTACAGTCAAAGAGCCAGATGCAGCCATCGAAATAGCCACATCTGGCTCAAGAGCCATAGGTTGCAGACCCCTGCCCTAGATTGATCCTAAAACCACATGGCCACCATGTTAAAATATTGGCACAAGTGCTAACTGCAAAATATGTCTCCTCCTTTATTTTCACTTGATACTGCTCCTATATAATACGAGTCTATGGGAAGCATGATTGTGTGTTTTCACCATGAATAAAAAATGTATGCAGCAAAATGCACAGTGCAGAGACCCAAAGTCATGTCCAGTCCTTGTTGTTTCACAGAACTAGAAGAAAAATGACTCACAGAGAAGACTACAACTGGTGATGAGCCACAATGACATTGACAGAGTTGCCTATTTACTTTACTAATGCTATACATACAGATTGCAGTCAGTGATGAACGTTAAGTCCCTGCTGTCTACATGAGGGTGTAATGCAAAGGTGTTGATTTGTGTTGTTAGAAACAGTAATCCTGGCACTGATCTTATCATTTATTTATTAAAATTCATTTAAACAGACATTTACCCAAATAAACACAGATAATCCATTAATGCACACTAACAAAATACAACATAGCATTCAGTAGTAGCTTATCTTCTTTTTACATCCTGAAATAGTGTCTGCATTTGTGTTGCTAGGAGTAAAATATCAGGACACATGCCTCTGGTTTGGGGTCCTGGGTCATGTTGTGCAGGTCTTACTAACTTTTGGGGTTAAAAGGTTTCCTTTTATATGATTTATGATTTTACTAACAAGAAGCAGAATGCAAAAGCCCAATCTGAAGGTACCAAAGATCTTAAAGGCTAATTCCCTTTTTTTAATGTGTAGCTCTAAAAGCATGGGGAGCACAATTGTCATGGAGACCAGCAAATCCCTATGTATAGACTCAATTTCAGGCTACAACTGCAATAGCTCAACTCTTTCATTGAGAAAAGGATACACTACTGTTATTTCAATGAAGGATTAGATATTATTGACAAAGAGATAATAAGGAATGCATAGCTTGGCCAGATCATGAAGATCCAGTAAAATGTAACCACCATAGCAGATCCTGCCCCCCTCATATGATAATTAAATCAGCATACAAGTGGACAAATCAAAGGCACACTAAACCCCATTTATGAACAAGGTTTATAATATATTTATATCACTTTGATAGTTGTTAACTTTTGGTTACATTGATAATACAGTTATACATTTTCCTGCTGCAATGTATATGATAAAAGTTCCATTTTACACCATACACACATAGGTAGCAAAGTTTGTTTTGGGGCAAATTCACAAAATAAGTTAGTTAATAGGTTACTCCTCTTTGCAATTTTTCATGGTGGCAAGATACCTTGAGAAAGTTTTCAATATTTATTTACTTCACTACCGCTGTATACCCTTTAGCAATACCCCCCCCATGTATCACACTTTAGGGGCCGTAACAAAAAATGTGCATGCAGTACAGTATACAACTTTATTAAGTGTGATCTTTTAAAAACACATTTACTTTTAGTTGACTTTATTGCTTTGTAAGGCAGTAGTGCAATATATTGTCTAAAGTTTGAAATGAAAATAATGGCTCTGACTGGACCTAGCTGGCAGTCGTTTGCAGATCTGTTGCCAGTTTTTGCAATCAGAAAAAAAACAAACAAAACAAATGACCCATGGTAATAAACAGACATACTTTGATTTTAAAGAACACATTTATATTGTCTGTATTATATTTTTATTACTGAACTGTACAGAGCTGCATATGTTTGTGGCGCTTTGTAAATAAAATTATACACACATTTATACAAGTACTGTTTAGAAATAACTGGTATGTTGATTTCAATAAAAAAAACTTTCAGTGCTCTTTTTTTACTAGTTTCTTAGAGATAAACTTGCGCACATGATGAACATGATGAACCTGCCTTTAGACATATGATCATCCAACACTGCCCAGTATCACAAGTGGCTCCAGCCACTGTCCTAGCCACGTTGGTAACAGTGCGCGATCCTCTGCTAGGTGCACGAGCCACATCTGTGCGGCTCTCGGCATTGCCAGCGGCAGTGCTCCCATTGCGCTAATGCGTGGAGGGAGATTTAAATTCTAGTTTGCTCGGACACTCCGTGCCTGAGCTTCCAGCTATTTTCAGGCTCCTTACTGTTGTATAGTGAAATTTTCTACATTGTATTCACTCTGGATTCCTGTTCCCTCTACTTGTTTGCCTGTTATTAAAGTTACAGTACTCTTAATGATCCCATCCTGTTTTCACATTCTGCCAACTGCCATCTATTGGGGGGTGCACTCGAGGGCTACAACCTGGGGGTCCCTTGCCGTTAAGACAGTACCACCTTGCAGAGGTTAAAGGTGAAGACCAGGGGCCTCTTAGATTCTGCACCTCGCAGTGTTCCTACGTCAAACCCCTCAGTGATACAGAGGGTCCAATCTCTGTTCGTGACACCCAGATAGAAGAAAATTTGATATATACTACACAACCAACATTGTACACAAGGATAAACAATAATTCCAATGACCCCAAATCCCTTTTCAGCTGAATATCTTCCATTCCACTCCAAGGGGGCTATTGACTAAAGTGAGAATTTGACTGTCTAAGTGAATTCTCATCACTTTGGATGGCTACGCCCTGATTCTGTACTCCTTATGGACTACATAGCGGAATCCCATAGCAAATCTACATCCGTGTCAGAATTCCCATAGAAAAATTGTGACCATGTCAGTAGCAGACTATTGTGTACTGTGCAATTGTCGTTAGTTGGTGAATTTGCCACATCGCAGAGTTAGATGAATACCCAAATATAGGGAAGTGGTGTATTCACACTATTGTGAGACAATTTAGGCCCTAATTCACCATAGTGCGAAGTGAGCCGCGAAGCGTTCGGCTCACTTCGCACATGGTGTTATGCGCATACTGATGTCCGCGTGCAGGACATCAGCATGCGCATAACACCAAGTGCGAAGTGAGCCAAACGCTTCGCTGCTTACTTCGCACTATGGTGAATGAGGGCATTAGACTTTAGTCAATAACCCTCAAATGTGTTGAGAAGCAGTACTTATAGCACATGTAATCCTACAATGTTATATTAACTCAAGGAATTCTTACACTCAAAGGGGATGGTGTTGTAACATGTCGCAAGCAAAAGATTATCTTTTATTTACAATTGAATAGGCTCAGACATGAAAAGACAGATTTTTGAATGTGAGTTATTTTGAATTTAACTGAACTAAACTTACCAGGATTTGGGGTGTGCTGGGCATGCATGCTGTGGGGATTGCTGTTGGGGCAGTGGTAACAGCTGAGTGAGTGGCCCCTTTGCAATTTGGTAGTGGCTGCAGCCTCTATTGGTAAGCAACCTGCTATCTTTATAACCGAAAGATATAGCCCTATTAGCCTGACAAGTGCAGCCTGGTGAGGTTATCAGCACAATGCTTGAGTTAGGAGTCCTGTGAAATTGTATAAAATGACACACTTAAAAGTTTTATAAAAACTGCAAATCTTTGTCACAAAAATAGTACATTGATGTTTATAGATGTGCCAGAAATGAAATCAGATTACTTAAGAATGGAAGTTTATGTAATGATGTAATAATTATATTCATAGCACCATTCTAAATCTTAGAAATGTAACCATTCTCCATAATATGGGATCTAGGTAAAAAAGTGAATTCTGCATTTGTCTGTATAAGTGGAATGTTGTTGGTATTAGCATGTAGATGTTGCTATCAACAGAAACAATTCCTGGTTTGATACTGACTTGTTTTCTTAGTCCTTCACCTCCTTATATTATTCTTGCTTTGCTCTGTAACAAAGTCTGTTGGTTTTATTGTAGTTTTGTAGTAGCAAAATAGACACACCCTTTCTTTAGTCTAGTTTCTAAGCAAGCTGTTTTTGCATACAACAAAGTAGTCTGAAAATCAAACAAATGTGGTTCATTTTAGCATCAGTGTATCTATAGTATATATTTGAATGAGCAATTGCTATATAGTTTTGTTTCGTTAGTCCCTGTCCTGGCAAATTCATTTTACTATTTGACTGTTTGGCTGAGTCTTTATTTTTTTAATTGTGGTGGCTGAGATGTAATAAAGTGTAAAGAAGGAAAATGACACAGCCTTGCAGTAAAATACAGGTTAATTCCATTGGTTAAGGTAAAATGAAAGCCAAAGCACTGTGGAGTTTTTTAACCTTTTTGTGGTAGTGTAATTTGGTCCAAAAAGTCCGCTGTTGTTGGAGGCAAGGGTATTTTGATGGATCAGTGAGAAATGTAAAGACTTCTTGTTCTTACCTAACCCTCTAACAAAAGTACTTTATCTACTTTACAGAGACACTACAGTGACCTTGGATAATGTTTAAAACTAGGATTTCTGAATGGTTGTGAGGCCACTGATTATTGCAAATCTCCAATGAATGTTATCACCATGGCGCTTACTTCCTGAAACTCATACGGGATTTAATCAGCAGGGAATTCAGTTCCAGTTCAAACAGCAAAGCTAACTACTAAATGGATTCTATTTCAGCAGCATGAATAAAAAAAAAAAAATTCAAAATACATGGAAGAAATCATTATAGTATGTTGTATGAACTACACTTCAGGCAGCAGTAAGTGTTGTGATTAAATCCTTATTTAATTATTCATGAAACAGTACATTATGCAAACTAATTGATAAAAATGATTTTTATCATTCTTATTATAGGACAGAGTTTAACAGTTGCTGTTAGTTCTTGTAGATCTTAGAATTTTCTTTTTAAACCTGATCACACACAAACTCACAATTTATCTATTTTAAAATTAAACAGGAACTATAGTCAGATTACATCTTTACATATGCAGTACTATATCTTAGTGATAAGCGTTTCTTCTGAAGCTGAATGATTTATTTCAGAGACCTAATAAACTCCTGAACCAGGAAATGTGTATGAAAGAAAAGAAGAAGATTTGACCGCTCGATCCCCAAGTAAGCCAAAGATAAATCCGGGTGCTCTGGAGTTGATTAGGCGCTTTCAACAGTAGATCAAAATAAACAAAGGTCCTCTGGCACTCCACGAAATAAAACTTAGTGAATTTTATTAATACCACATAGGTACAATTAAAACGTTTAAAAACAACAAACAAACGCCTACGCGTTTCGCACCTTATAGGTGCTTACTCATGGCATAAAAAACATACAAGGTTATCGATTTAAATACCTTTGGGTATCGGGAAACTTCCAGTGTGTGTAGCCACTCCCCTGTTGCGATTCCAGCGTAGGCGTTTGTTTGTTGTTTTTAAACGTTTTAATTGTACCTATGAGGTATTAATAAAATTCACTAAGTTTTATTTCGTGGAGTGCCGGAGGACCTTTGTATATTTTGAACCAGGAAATGTGTATGACATGTACTGGCCAGTTTTCCATGAAAGGGTATCCTCCCCTGGCTATTTTTGCCCTACTTACTACTTAACGCCCATGCACAAGTTAGCTTTCCTCTGTAATCTCCTGTATTTCAGGAATGTAAACAAAGTATGGCTGATGAGGCCAAAAGGTCAGCACACTGCATAACCAATAGCAATCAGGCATCTTTTTCTTCTCATGTTTAGCAGTTATATCACGCACATTTCCTGGTGCAGGAGTTTATCAGGGCTCTGTAATAAATCATTCAGCTTCAGAAGAAACATTTACTGTGGAGAAACGCTTCTCACTAAGGTATAGTACTGCATATGTAATGATGTAATCTGACTATAGTTCCCCTTTAATTTTAGAATAGATAAATTATGAGTTTGTGTGATCAGGTAGTAAAGTAAAATTCTAATATCTACAAGAACTAGCAGCAATTGTTATTTTTTCATTCTAGGCTATTAGTTTCTTAATCTTATAACCCTGATATAATAACCAACAGATAGAGATATAGATATCTGTCATGAAGAAAATGGTTGAAGTACTAAGGACAGAGCAGTAGTGTCACTTGTGTCTCTAAGGACCTGCTCACTCATGTTAATTTCATTGCAATCAGGCACATCAACTGACAGCAGGTCTTCCTTTACTTATAACAGGAGATAGAGCAGACATACAGGTAAAAGAGGAAAAAACTCACAATAGAAGATACATTTTGAATCCATGTATAGGAAGTATGTAACAAGAGTGTAAAGTGTGCCAGATGAACAGCTGAGAAACAACACAAATTGGTCAGGATCAAAAGGCAGGCAATAGTCAAAGCAAAAATTGGCACAGTTTAATACTGCTGAAAATGGTACTTTCCAGCTACTAATCCTGCAAGCACCTTAAGTACCATCCCAGGTTTTACTTGTGATATGATACCCCAGAATAAATAAGCATTATCTAAGGGTATTTTCAAGTTTTGTAAAGGTACAAATTTGCATTTGTGGTGTAATGCGACTGTTAATTAAAAACTGTCAATAAAGACTGTGACCAAGTGACAACATGAACTAGGGATATGGTGACATAGAAAGGGATAGAATTTTCACTTGATACAATTAGTGGGACATTGCAAGGATGAAGTCACTGCACTTCATTGGTAGAATGCATATCACTCCGCATTCTCATTCTCCAACTGTTCAAATTATGCTGCAGTACGTGAGAAATTGAACCCAACACTATTTACATCTTTGCTAACCTCCGCTTAGTAAATAAGGAGCTTATGGCCCAAAGTAATGAGAATTCACCTTGTAAGATTTCGTTTGGAGAGGGTAGAGCGAAGTTGGAGGTTGTAGTCCAAATCCACATGGACTTTTTGCAAGCTATCCCTAGGGCATGGAGTCTAAGGAAGTCCCTTATTTTCACCATTGACCCCTGCAAGCGGATGTTGGCTTAGCTTTAAAGAACTCCTAGGTCATGGTCCCTAGGGTAGCTGTCCACTGGTGGAAGGGTAAGGTGAGAGGCGTAGTCCAGATACAAGATGAGAGGTTGAGGCAAGTGGCAAGTAGAGTAGTTAGGTCCATAGCAGAGGTCAGGGCAAGCAGAAAACAAGGCGAATAGTCAGATCCAAAGCAGAGGTCAAATACAGGCAGGAGACAAGGATAATCTGGAAAACAAGCCAAGGTCAAACACAGATCAAACAAAAGGAACACACCCAAAAACAGGGAAATAGGTTCTATAATTGAGCACGGATAAACCAAACTGGTTGCCTTATTAAGACAAAATGGTGGGAATGTGACCACGGCGGAGCTGACTCTATGCATTATGTGACCGCGACAGAATCACGTCACAAATATGTGACAAAACAGTGTCAGAATTACATGACCGCAATGGTACTGTGTCAAGATTACATGACTACGATGGAAATGTGCGATCACTGCAGTTGAGACATATTCAACAGCTGACACACTTCAACAGTTGAATTTGCACTGCATGAATAAGCCCCATAGTCTGTGAGAGCACTGGGTGGTAAGAAAACACTCCAATAAAAAGTTCATTCACTTTAAATGTGACCAGCCACTTGGTGTTTTGTCTGATGGTTTACCACATTAAAATGTACCAGTAGGTGTTTTTTTGTGGAAAATCACTTATGGGGAGAACAGAAAGAGGTTGTTTGAAGTTTTGTGTTAACATTTCACATAAATGTATTTATCTATGGGGCAGGGTACATTTTAGTAAATTGGTTTCTTTCACTAAAAGTAAATCCTTACCTTTACAAACAAAAAAATGGTGATACTTTAGTTGTCCATTAAAAACTACTTCTTAGCAAATCAAGTCAGGCAATATACTTTAACTATGAAATAATTTCTGTACGGGTGAGTGAACACCAATAGAGTTTATGTCTTTCTATGTCATTTCAATCCACTCCATAAAGAACATGTTAGCATGTCTAACAGAATTGAATAATAGATTTGTCATGTTCATTGCTAATCGAACAATGGTTAAATCAAGAGTGTAAATTCCCAAGTCCAGATAATTGTAATTGTTTTAGGATATGGCTTCCTTTTTTCAGCCATGAGTAGTCAACACTTTTCCAGTATGGCTGTATATTGACCAAAGAAAGATTGAATAGCTCAGTAAGAAAATTAATTAGAGGTTTCTTTGGCTGGTATTTAAAGCTATTCTGCTACATCAGGAATTTTCCAACAAGAGACATTCATATACGGCATTCAGAATTGTAGTTTGTAAATTTTCCTGTGATGAAGAGTATCACTAGGGCTGACTCAGTAGGCAAGGTCACTGAGGCACTTGACTTAAGCCCCTTTCTCATAGGGAGAAAAAATCCTTTCTTTTTCTTTAATTCCATGAGGCAAGGCCCACTTAACTACTGATGACTTCACTGAGTTGCATGGATATTATAATTGCCAAAACTTCCTCCTAAATCCCATTTTCTAGTGATTATGTGTGTTGCATACCTGCCCGATCCAGCAATGCTGATCCTCTCTTTGTGAGAAGAGAAATCCATGACAGTGTGTATAAGCAGCATTAGACTGGCCCGCCGGGACACCAGAAAATTCCCAGTGGGCCCCAGTCTAGGATAGCCACTTCTGCCAGGCCCCAGGGGCCTAACTAGCAGGCTAGCCCATTAGAGCTGATACTCCCTCTCTCATGTTAGGCAGCGAGGGCGTGGCTTCCCAGTGGGCCCATAAACCCCCAGACATTTGTGTATAGGATCATGATTCAACTCAGTATATTTTTAAAGGTGTCTGTTGATTTTTATAGGATAGAAAACATTTTTTTAGATGTAAAAATGAAAGCCACAAAAAGTGACTTTTCACATGGCAACAAAAGCTTTTTTAAATAGGCAATACCAGCATAGTAAAAAATACAATGTTTCTCCAGCGTCGTCAAAAAAGCCATTACGACTTTCGTAAACTTCTCACCTAGTGTTTAAAGGAATAATATCACCCCCAAATCTTTGATTTTTAAATAATCTGATATAATTTATGACGCATACGTTCCTTTTTCTGCTTTTGCAAAGGCCTCAGATCTTAAACACTGCACTGAAAAATTCCCCAGGATTCACTGGTGAAAACAATGGTTTCTGATATAGCCCGTGGAAGGCCATGAGACCATATATTTATGCTAAAGTGTCTGTTATTTATTTCTCTTTATGACTGAAATTTTTACAGTTTGGCTGCAAATAAAGAAAAAAAGAAAATTGATTTTTAGGATCCTTCAGTATTTATAGTATGTTTACCTCAATGAATTTTTCGCCTGACATTGTTGGCAAACTATGCAAGAATTTGCCACGTCCAAGAATATCACAACTTTTGCTGAATATGCAATGTTAGTCAAGTGACTAATTGTGGTAAATTCTAAAAAAATAAATAATTTTTTTTTGTTAAAAATGCACTTGAACGCAGATATGTTCACTGGTCTATAAATTTTCAGCATAAACAATGTTTTCACACACAAAAAAATAAATAAATCACTGTACAATGTGGTTGGGTTATGGTATGTTTCACCAGCAGCTAACTCCCTCATTATGGTTGAAATTTACTAAAGTCAAAAACTTTTTTTTTTTTTACTTTTTTGGCTAAAAAGTATGTTTTGGACCTTTTTGCCCCTGTTTTTCAGGCAAAAAACAGCCAAAAATTGCAAAAAAACAGGGGCAATAAGGCCAAAAACATACTTTTTCCCCATTATTGGCCTGATTTTTGGGCAAAAAAGTAAAAAAAAAATCATTTTCAACTTTAGTAAATTTCATTATGTTTACACCACTCTGGTGGTTACTAATCAAATAGTAAATTCTCATTTTTCAGTGAACTCAGCAATCTGTGACATTTTACACATTGGTTAGTGAATTCATTTGTGGATCGTTCACTATTTAATGCCTTGTCGCTGGTGGGAATTGTTGAGTAGTGAATTTTATTCACTGGAATAGTAGCAGTGGCATATTGTAGCAAGAAGATCATCATAAATTATTAGGTATACATATTGAAGTAAAGTAATGTCATATTCATACGTATCTGTTTATAGGAATCAATGCCACCATAATTTAATCTATATTTCTATGAATAAAACTACGTACTGGTTATATGCATTAATTATCATAAGAAAGGACAATGTCATAATTTTTTTAGCTTTTAATCTTCAGTATTTTTACTGTATAATAGTCTCCATACACAATATTATGAATATTTTGGAGTTATCCTGAAAGTCACTGTGTAAATAATTATACATATAGATGGTTGTTACCACAAGCTCTTGAAAATGCTAATATAATTAGTCTCATCAAGCAAAAATGTTACCCTCTTTTCTTTTCTGTTTCTAACTAGAGCCAATGGGCTACCAACAGAAAAATCCATTGGTATCACTGTTCATTTGCATTTGCTTAGATATGATAATACATTTTAACATGTGGCGCTGGACAGTATTTGATTTCATCTTGCGCAACTCAGGTCCACAAATGGAGTAGAAGTAGATTCCATGCATTTCCATTCCAAGATGGAATTGCATATGGTAAAGCTGACACAATTCATTCTTACTCCATTCTGCAGACTACTCAGAATGGAGTTCGTTTCATGTTTTCAAATGACATTAAAAAAAATTTAATTAATGAAACTGTATAAATCTCTATGAATGCACAAGCTGGAAATGTAGATACAGCTGGGGCCTTATTGAATATTTTCTTTATATATATATATATATATATATATTATATATATATATATATATATATATATAATTGATCAGGTCAATACAGCTTAATGGTCCATGTATTAATCAGCTCTGGTTGAGCTTCTGTATCCTGGGGTTAGCATAAAGAGCAATAAACGGAAGCAGAATGCAAGACTAAATCATTTTAAACTTGGGCATATTTACTTTAAACAACAACAAATCTAAATGAAAGTAAAGCACCGCTACTTTAAAGTGAAAAAAGTCCAATATAAATATTAAAGCTTCACAGAGAAAAAATATATCAAATGCTGCTTCTTCTTTGTGGGAGCGTGCTTCACCAACCCCAACTTGAACGTGATAAATCCAGAAACAAAATACTGTAGAAAAAGCGCAAACAGAGAACAAGACACACTAATAGTGCTTTACCATAATAAACATTTAATATTTGACACAACCCAAACGTGCCAATCAAAGATATAAAGTAGGATGTGACGAAAAATCAAATAATAAATCACCATGTGCAAAGCAATCTTAACCGCTCACCAGA
Source organism: Pipa parva (assembly GCA_019650415.1). Classification (NCBI taxonomy): domain Eukaryota; kingdom Metazoa; phylum Chordata; class Amphibia; order Anura; family Pipidae; genus Pipa; species Pipa parva. The sequence goes on along the minus strand of WMED01014503.1, from coordinate 202 downwards.
GCCATTAGATAATCGCACTTTGTACAGATGCAGGCATCCAACTCCCTTCCATCGAGGACATTTATAGCAGCAGATGCCTGTCCAGAGCCCGCAGCATCATCGCCGATATATACCACCCAAACCATGGTCTGTACTTACTTCCACCATCTGGCAGACGCTATAGAAGTATTAAGTGTCGCACTAACAGGTTAAGAAAAAGTTT
>WMED01014502.1:0-14003 GCA_019650415.1 Pipa parva | reverse complement strand
TCACCAATCACTCACCCGCAGTCAGACAGCCTCTCTCACTCTTCGATCACTCACCAGCAGTCATACAGCCTCTATCATTCTCCGATCACTCACCCGCAGTCAGACATTCTCTCTCTCTCTCCAATCACTCACCAGCAGTCAGTCAGCCTCTCTCACTCTCAGATCACTCACCCGCAGTCAGACAGCCTCTCTCTCACTCTCCGATCACTCACCCACAGTCAGACAGCCTCTCTCACTCTCTCCGATCACTCATCCGCAGTCAGACAGCCTCTCTCACTCACCGATCACTCACCCGCAGTCAGACAGCCTCTCTCACTCTCCGATCACTCACCCGCAGTCAGACAGTCTCTCTCCACAACGATCCAGTCACACAACCGGTAAACACACTTACCGATTATGATTATCTTCTCGATTCAAGTAGGCAATTATCGAATCATTTACTACAAACGATTGTTGGGAAATCGCGCCGATTTCATCGTTGAACCGATTGTATCGCTCAACACTAGTTACATATTCTGTTCCTTTCATTAAAGTGTACCCATTACCTCAAAACAATAATACTAATTTAGGTTCTACTAATGAAATAAACATTTTGTAAATATATATATCTATTATATGTATTACATTATATATATTTGTATTAAAAAAAATGTACAAACTAATTTCCACAAAATCAGCAGTAAAAGACCGTTTGCAATGTAAATATCCCAGTAGACTTCTCTGGCTTAGACCTTCACTGGCCATAAACAGGTCTGAATCAAAAGAAGGTTTCATTTCAGTATCTTGGAGACACCAGATTCTTAAGACTCTTTTGATGAAGAAGAAAGAGATTGTGGCAACCCAATAGGAACTTCTTAATGCATGTCAGAGGGATGTCATTCTAATTGTTAAAAAAGGATTTGTGTAATATTAATATTGAGAAAGCATTTCATGTTGACATAGATGTGGGACATGGATGTCAAAGAAAACATGTCAGATGCCAGAGGCATCTCTTGTGTGGTTATAGCAAAAACGTAGTTCTAGACAGAATGATTTGTCTTCCAACATAGCAATATTGGGTGAGAATTGTTCCCCTTATACTGTAAAAACAAAAGACTGTCCTGACGGCTTATATGCAATCTTTGTCTAGTCTTTAGCCTTCAGGATATAAAATCTGATTTACTGATGGCCTCCATTGAATTGTTTATGTGGTCATCATCAGTGTGCCTATCACTGCTAATCCAATTAACTGGAACTGAATATACCGCCATATCTGTGATATTTGGCTACTGTGCTTATAGAAAGATTTACAGATAACCCACTTGTTCAGCCTCCTTGAAATTTTTTTTTTTTATAGCTGATGTCCTTGGATCAAACTGATTTCTTTGTGGGTGTCAGGCTGCCTTTCAAATGATTCAGAGCAATTTGAACTAACTTAAAAGCCCAAGGCTGATTCTTGGAGTAGTTTAACTACAGCTGGAAGACCATCTGCTATAGAAGATCCTGAGTTTGCCTAACCACAAAGAAGCTAAGCTTCACAGCTTAACATTCTAATATTCTTTTCCGCTTGAATCATTTCCCAAGGGATGAATTGGTTGGGAGAATTTGAAAGCAATGAAACTTTAATAGGACGTTTGATTTAATCCTTACATACATTGATTAGGAAAGCTAATTAGAATTTAATAACCTTATTTTAGCGCATTCTATTTAACAGCAATTTTCTCTTTGTGCTACATCATGCTGTGCATAGTAATTTGCTGTACCCGTGGCCTTTTTATGGAGCCAGCAGAAAATCATTTCTAGCAATTCATAGGGAGAAATATTTCGTTAGGAGTTCAGCTTTTTAGAGCTTTTAAAATTTTGCACTCAATAACGATAATGTAACACTACTGCAAGATCAATATTGAAAAAGTAGCGTATAATTAGATGACACTTTCTGAATTCTCAGCATTATTGAGCAAGAGACTTTAGGTTCTTTCGGTAATGGCACTTCTTTTGTTTTGTAAAATGCGTCTGATATTAAATGAGTTGATAAGTCTAAGGTGACCTAATTCTCCAAAACACAAGATGAGTTAACAATGACTCAAGCAGCAAGGCTGTGAATTAAAGACATACAACGTTGATTTATAGAAGCTGAATTGCATATTACAAAAATAAATAACTATGAAGCGGGTGTTTTCTGTATGTTAAACTTGACCAGCTCATTATGAACCATTTGCTTCATTGCAACTGATATCTGATATCCCTTTAATTATGTTAACCGTAAACTGGAACATCTGGTCACCAACCTTAGATACTTTTTAAAATGGATTATTGTGACTGTTCACTTCACTCCTTTAAAGAAGAACTAAAGTCAAAAATAATAAACAACAGTTAAATTACTTACCTTATACTGAACTGATTGATTACAGCCACAGCATGAGCTGTGCTGTAATTAGCCGGCTCGTGATGATTCCCCCGATGCTTCTCACAGCGCTGGCTGACTGGCAGCCAGTGCCGCAGCTCCTCCCTTGGTGTTACAGGGCTTAAACATTATCATGTTCATTGTGGGGGCCAATGAGAACGCTCCCCGCAATGAGCGTGATGATGTAAGAGGCTGCTGAAGCAGGAAGAAGCAGCTGAGCGCTGGCTTCTGTGTCAGCCAGCGCGCTGTGCAGGAGGTGCCTGGGGAAACATCAGGAGCCAGCTAATTACAGCATAGCTCATGCTGGGACTGTAATTAATTGGTTCAGTATATGGTAAGTATTTTAACTGTCCTTTTTAGATTTTTTAATTTTGAGAGCGAAATTTAATAAAATCAAAAATCACGATATTGCTATATTGATATTGCCAATATTTTGACATCGAACGATTTTTTACCGAGATCGCAATATTGCCGATATCAATGTTGCGATATTGAATTTCCAGCAATATTATGGATTTTTCTATTGAAATAATCAGATTAAACATTTTATTCAAATTTCAATATCATGAAATCGATATTGCAGATATCGTGATATCTCTAAACTTCCAATGTCGGCAATAATGATATCGCAATATCAGTAAAAATCATTCGATATCGTGATATCGCGATTTTTTATTTTATTAAATTTCGCCCATATAGAGGAGGTCTCCTTTAACTCTAGGCACTGATAAAGTCAATTGTCAGGCACTGGTCAAGGCTGTGGGGTAGGCAGCTACCTAGGGAGCTGCAGTATGGGGAGTGCTATCTTGGTGCTCGCCCCCTCCTTTTTCCTGTCCCTACCTCCTCCATGGCATGGCTCTTTCTGTTGAAGAGTTGAACGCTACAGCATTCCTTACTCCAAAAGTGATGTATCCTGTGATCACCAGGAAGTTGAATCATTGTTGGAGAGAGGAACACTGTAGTGATCAGCACTACAGCAGACAGAGCCAGGTCATGGAGGAGGTAGGGAGGGACATGAAAAGGAGGGGGGTGGTAGGGGAGGCACAGTGTTGACAGTTGATGTCAAGGAATGTACAGACATACGAATGAGGAAATGTAGGGTGGGGCAACAGAGTGAAGTGCCTTAAATGTCAAAAGGAGAACACTGTAAATGATTCTCTTACTTACAGGAAGTCAGGGAGCAGAGAGTGATTGGGAGAAGGGCTGTCCCCTCTGTGGAGAGAGAATTCTGGCAGCAGAGTTTAGAACAGACTGGAGTTGGGAGAGGTAGGAAACTGGAAGTTTAGATAGAAGAACATTGCAGATGTCCAGGCGGGACAGGATGAGAGCATGCATGAGGGTATTAGCAGTGTAGCAAGAGAGCAAGGGGCGGATCTTGGCAATGTTACGAAGAAAAAATCTACAGGATTTAGCAGCGGTAGAGATGTGTTTAGAGAAGGAAAGAGCAGAGTCAAAAGTCACTCCAAGACAATGAACAGAGGTTACAGGGTTGATAATTGCATCATCCACTTGAATGGAAAAGGTAGGAACGGGACCAGGTTTGGGTGGGAAGATAATCAATTCTGTTTTAGCAAGATTTAATTTGAGCTGTGTAAGGAATACTTACCGGCGTCCATTCCAGCGCCAGGTCCTCTATTCTAGTGCACGCACGTCACGCACTGTCGGCGCTTTGTGTGCATGCTCTGGAGGCAGACGCGCTCCAGCTCCGTTGCCTGAACTTAAAATACGTTTCCTTAGTATTTGTGGCAAATATATATTTAAAGTTAAAACCTGTTACTGCTTTCCTGCCATCGCTATTGTTACCTGCTCTAGTGTCCTAAGTCCTGTACCAGTAGTTCTGTACCAGAGTCTGTGTCCAGTGTTCTGTACTTGGATTTGTTCCATAACCACCACTGTACAACTAACATAGGGGCTGCGACCTGGGTACTCTCGACTGCTGAGTCCAGTACACCCTTGCGGGGTTAAAGGTGAAGACCAGAGAGTACCTTAGACTCCGCGCCGTAAGGATAGCTAGTGCCAAGTGCAGTGTAGTTCATACCAGTGATCTCCTTCTCCTACATCTCGGTACCGAAACCTTACAAGCTGGCGCTTGACCATCCACGAGGAGACTGCCAAGAGACAGACCTAATAATATCTAATAGACCGGACAGAATAACAAAGGTACAGGGGGATGGGGAAAACTAGAATATAGTGACCATAATATCATAGACAGTAAAGGGACTTACTGTCATGGGGCCATCAAAATACTTAACTTCAGAAAAATTCAGCTTAGAGATGCCCTTACTATCATAGACTGTGACAATCTTCTCAATAGTAAGAATACGGACACTAAATGAGGATGCTTGGACTGGGTGAAAATGTGTGTACGTGGGTTAGTAACTGGCTCAGTGGTAGGAAACAGAGGGTGGTTATTAATGGTAAATACTCACATTGGGTTACTGTAAATAGTGAGATATCCCAGGGGCCTCTTCTCTTAAATATATTTATAAATTACCTAGTTGAGGGATTGTATAGTAAAATCTACATTTTTGCAGATGATACTAAACTGTGTAAAGTAGTTAATACAAAGGAGGATAGTATTTTATTAAAGATGGATCTAGATACGTTGCAGGCTTGGGCAAAAAGTGCCAAATGAGGTTTAACACTTATAAATATAAGGTTGTGTATATGAGAAGGGAAAATGCAAGTCCCCATAAGCGAACAAATCATTTACAGTGTTCTCCTTTTAAAATTTAAGGCACTTCACTACATTGCCCCTCCCTACATTTCCTCACTCTTATGCCCATAAATTCCTCAACATCAACTGTGCTCCTCCCAAGGCAACCAGCTTTGCATGCCACACACCAATACTGCCCTTTCTCATCTTAAACCCTTTTCTCTCTCTGCCCTCCACATCTGGAATTCTATACCCCTTTATCTTTGCCAGGAACATTCCCTCTCCACTTCTAAAACCAAACTGAAGTCCTACCTTTTGGAGTACCAGTGCTGATTTTATGTATATATATTTATCCTTTCTTAGTTATTTATGCTTTGTATTTGTATTTATTGACCATAGCTTCAGCACATTGTTACAGCTTTAATTATTCTTCTATCTGTGTATGTAAGTCTTCCTCCAACTAGATTGTAAGCTCTATGGGGCAGGGACCTCCAACCTTTTGTTTCAACCACAACCTAGCACATAAAGTGTTGTGTCCTTGTGATATTATACTTGTATTGTACAATGCACTTTTCCCATGTCTGTATTATATTTGTATTGCTGAGTTGTACAGCGCTGGAGATTTATAAATAGAATTATACATACAAACAAGTCAAGATTATTTTCTAAATGGGAAAACACTGGGCAAAACAGACATGGACTAGGATTTAGGAATTTTAGTTTATAATAAACTTAACTGTACCAACCAGTGCCAAGCAGCAGCTGCCAAAGCAAATAGAATCATGGGGTGCATCAAGAGAGGCATAGATGCACATGAGGAAAACATAAATATACCACTTTGCAAAGTACTCATCAGACCACCCATGGAATACTGTGTGTAGTTGTAGGCACCAGTGTACTGGAAAAATATACTTGAGCTTTAAAGGTTTAAAGGCAGCTACTAAAGTAATAACAAGGAATGGGCAATATACAGTATAAAGAAAGATGATTAAAACTTGGCTTGTTTAGTCTAGACGAGAGTAATATCAGCTGGATAAATGGGTTGTTGTCAACTATTCTACTAAATAATGCATTTGAAACAAATACACTACCCATTATAAACTATAAAAATGGTACTAATTATAAGTAAAACTATTTATGAACATGGCGTACGATGAATTGTAAGCGCCAAAGTGTGATTGCTCAATTGTAACTCCAACGTGAAATTGTACTGATTAAATTGTGCCTTGCAAATTAGGTGTCAGATCAGTCAGACTGTATTGGGAACCAGATATGTCATTTATGGTTTCATTCGTGCAGAAAAAAACAAAACATCATCATTTATAGAGGAAACATAGTTGAAAAGGGAAAACAATTCCTAACCAGAGAATAATAGACAACTTATCCTTATATCGGTTTTGGGAAATGATTTTGAAAGAATTGTTAAGAGATGAAATAATGAATTATATGAACAAGCGTTTTTATTGGAGGGTCCATCCCTTTTCGGCTTGTTGCAGCTATTAAGTAGTAAATGACTAGACTATGCAGCAGATGTAATCAATTTAAATTTAGCTAAATCTATGGATAGACTTCCTAATAAAACTTTAGCTAAACTGAAGACTTATAAGGGCAAAAGGGGAAATGTTTTGCTTAACTTGAGAAGGAGCTTTGAGACAGAAAACAGTCCTCATAAATGTAATGTACTCTGATTGTGAGTAGAAGTACTGTAGTTCATTAAGTGTCATAGCGGTAAGTTGTGGTCCTAGTTCTCTACAATCATTTAATAATGAGCAATGTAAAATGCTATCATTGCAGATGACACTAAGGTGTAAAAGGTTATTAGAGATGTACAAGGACCACCTGTGTTTTGTTATTTGTTTCTGCTTCTGTCATTGTTTTTTTAGGTCGTGATTTTCATACATCATTTAAATGTTATAAAGGTCTGTTTTCTTTTACAGGACATTTGTACATTTAAAGATATTTGCCATTATCAAAATGTTTAGATTCGTTATAAGTTGTAAAACCAAACTCAAAACACATGAGATAACATACTCCTGTCAGAAAAATGACAAACGGTTTCAGCTTTGCAGAGATTGCTGCATGGGCACACAGGGAATTTTAAGTATTTTGGCACCTACCTGAACATGTTGACTAAATAACTCAAAAAGTTAAAAGGTTGGATCAAGCATTTTCCTCACATGATCAATTTTACTTGAAAACTGACAAATGACTTCGTCCCTGTAAGAGTCACAATGTACAGTATGTGCATAGGGAGTTTAATGGGTTGCTTCTGGACAATTTGACTTTTCAGTTTATTTTTTAAAGAACAAAAAAAAAAAAAAGGAACAAAGAAGGCCTTAGCCCTGTGTGTCACTGCAACACAATCTTGTCCTGCTTATCCATTAATGTCCCTAAGTGGCCCCGAGGACTTAAATTCAATATTTTCCCCAAGTGAATAGTTTTACTTTATAAACAGAGAAATTGAAAAATGGCTTCAGCCTTGCAGAACGCATTGTGCACATATGCAGAGAATTTGGATAGGCAGGAAATTAATTTTATCAGTTTGCAAAACTGGTTCCCAAGCCAACCCAAAAATATATAAAACCCAGTTTGGCAAAAACGATAAAAACTATGTCAGGTCATTCACTGAAGTAAAAGTCAAAAATAAAAACTGGCCCAAAACAATTCAGTTAAAAGTCAAATGTTGGTCTACAAAAAAGACAAGTGAACATCAACAATAAGATAGAAAGTGTCAACATGCAAAGTCAAGCTTTCTGAAACAAATCATTTACAATCGAAGAAGTTAGCAATAGAGGAACCCTTATATACATAGGAACCCTTATATACATAGGAACCCTTATTTTACTTATTCCAGTGGGTGGCAGAGTAATGAATTAACATTCTCTTTATACATCATAACCTTACCTTGTCTTTGAAATGCTTTTCAAGGGGAAACAATTCTGACGTACCCCAAATATTGAGATGCTGGGTTGGTTAAATGTTCCCCACTTATGTGTGGAAAAATAATCAGCTGTTATTACTCACTTCAGTCCCTTTCAGTACTTCAGCAAACAATGGCCCCTTCAACTTGGAAATAATCCAAGCAAGGGGTGTTGCCTTCTAAGACAGCAAACCCTCAGCTTCGTTTGCAGCAAGAAAGGGCATTTCTAGACATGATTAGTAAATTGTTTAATCTAGATAATAGTCTGGTTGGCAAAAATGGGATTGCAAAAGAATTTTTCCTCTGTAAGACTGAACTGTCCGCTGCCTGCATGAGGGATTGTTTTCAACTTCCTCTGGATCAACGTGTAGATGGTTTCAAAAGACCGAACATAATGGACTTGAATTCTTTTTTTTCTATCATATCTGCTTCGATTCAGTGTGGTGGCTCAGTGTTTATCACTGCTGCTTTGCAGCGCTGAGGTCTTAGGTTCAATTCCACCCTGGACTTCATCTGCATGGAGTTTGTATGTTCTCCCTGCACTTGCGTGAGTTTCCTCGGGGCACTCCAGTTTCCTCTCACAATCCAAAAACATTTGTGTGTGTGACAAAATAGGGAAACTAGATTGTAAGCTCCATGGGGCAGGGACTGAAGGGAATGATGAATCTCTGTAAAGTGCTGCGTAAAAATAGTAGCGCTATATAAGAATGAAAAAATAATAACTAAGAGCTGGCCTTTCCTACCCCAAGCTGTGTTACATGCCATCATGTTTCTTCGCTTTTTCAGGGTCTTTGTAAAGTCAATCTAGCTTACCTGTAATGTTATTTTATTACATAGATTCTCACACTTTAGAAACCATAAGCTGAGGAACTTTGGAAGGATCCAAGGTAATGGCAACACAATTTCTTGGAAGATCCTTATTGGTAATTTAATTTAGATATTTTTCATGCTAGATTTCAACGGTTCATATTGTTTAATTTAAGGGTCTTATTATACACATAATTTTGAAATATCATTGAAACAATATCTGAAATGACAACTGAAAACAAATAGAGCCTTTAGTCATCAGATTGTCAAAATCATGTGCTTGGTGCATACATGTGTATTTCTAGATAGCTGAGATTTGTATACAATAACAGATCTGCAATTTAGTTGAACGGTAAAGAAGAGTTCAGTTTACATCAAATAAATCACAGCGGGGAATATAATTACAGCTGCTCTTCTCTATCATTTCAATTTGATGGATGCTCTTGGGCAATATCTGATGATGTGTATCTGGGTATATATATTCTGCATTTGGCTGCTGGATGCTTATTTTGATCAGATTTAACATCTGTGACCTGTTGCTAGAAACACATATTTGATTGGTTTCTGCTCGCAGCAAAATATAACCAATTAGGTGTCTGCAATTTTTGCTCAAGCTCTTTATCTGCAGTAATTTACTTTTCTCAGTAGACATAAAATGTGCAGATATCCTGTGGTTAGTCGCAGCAGGCCATGATACCTTAATCTGCTCATGTGCCTCTTTCTAGTCAGAAATTACTAGCAGTTTAGTCCATGTGTTTTATCTGCCAAAGTGTTTATCATGAGCTTTGGAGGCATTTTGTCCTTTTATTATTTGAAAATATGTATTGAAAAAAAAAAATTATTACATAAAACGCAAAAATCAGTATTTAGATTTGGTCAATGCCAGTGTCCAGTCGACCTTCCAGCTATAATTTGTTACTTAGATCATAATGGAGAACTTTGGGTAGTGTTAATGGGACCTAGTGGTTCTAACAGAACTAATTTCCCTAGTTCATGACATTAATTAACGTCTTCTGCTGCGTGTGATGTCCCCTAGCATTGTGGTCCACCACTACTTTACTTAAAGGAGTTGTCCACTTTGGACTTAATTTTTAGTATGTTTAGTATCTCTTCAGTGTTTACGCAAATAATGAAGATGTCAACATCTACATTGTCTTCAATCCCATAATTCCACATCCATTTGGTACAGAAAACTATGTTCAAATCCATAAAGTGCTTAGTGCAAATGACTGTTTTAAAGTGACCATACATCACACATTCTTAAAATGCACAATGATATCGATATCGCTCTGTAATTGAGAGTAAACCTACGGTAGGTGGCCTTTTAACTGATAGATATTTATCAATAAAGATTTATTTCAATGGAGAAAATTTTTTAGCAATTCTTTATAAATCAGGGGAATTGCGAACTGTGAAACAGGGCAAAACTAATCCAAAAAGTCTCAATAGTCTAAGCAAATTTCCCCTAAGACTACCGTAAATACTGAGGGGGTTATTCACTAAGGTGCGAATTAGACTGTCGAACTCTCAAACTGCGGATTCCCATAACAAATCTGTGACTGCGACAATTTCCCCATTGTAAAGTCGCTACTTTTCAAAAGTAATACGGTAAGTATTAAATCTTCCCTAAATGTTTTTTTAACCGTTTGTGTCAGCAATTGGCTTAGTACAAAGGAGCTTTATATGTATGTGTGCAGCTCTATGGTGCCCCTTTAATGATGGATGTATTGACTCCTACATACCTCTAACCTACCCAGGATTTTAATTATAGTTTTAATTAACTAAATTGATCCTCTCCGGAATCGTCCCCTTTAGACACTCTTTATAAAGTAGTCCAAAGTGCTCCATGTGGGGTCCAGTGTTTTTAATTGTTTGTAATACAAGTATCTTGATTCAACACTATTGAATCAGTATATTATCTATTGAATATATCTGTGCATCCTACCTGATATACTAGTTTGGGAAAATCATTTCCCCATCAGTTGCTCCCTTGGTTTGCAAGCGCAATGGGGCATATTTACTAAGAAACAAACAAACAAAAAAAGATGAATTCAAATGCCCACCAAGGATTAAGTGGTTCAGTACTCCTAATGAGCCAGGCAAAGACTGAGTTAAAGTCCAAAAGGAGATTAAAAATATAAAGAGGTCACACATACAACATAAGTTATATAACCCAAAATAATGTACTGACCGGTGTTAAAGTGTACAGCAGTTGGAGGTACACACCGCCCTTTGTCCATTTATGGATCAATATTGATGTCTCTTTTCAATGGGGAAATATTTTGGACTTAGGCTAAATGACAGAACCATCTCCATAGGGAATAATGGGCCTGAGGGTGGAGAATTCTTTTGGGGGATAAAATGGTTTTTGAACACAGAGATATCGTTAAATATAGACTGTTTCTCCTGCATTTACTAGTTGAAAAACATGCCTGATTTTAGTAAATGTTTCCTTTCACAATCCAAAAACATTTGTGTGTGTGACAAAATAGGGCAACTAGATTGTAAATATGCCCCATATGTTCCCCATCATAAGTGTAGTTATATATTCTGAAATAATTTAGTACAGGGATGGCGAACGTATGGCACGCAGAACCCTCTCTGTTGGCACACGAGCCGTCGCCAAACCTGCCTTCAGTACAGGCCGCGGACCCTATCTGGCAGTTTTCAGGATGGATCCGTGGCCTGCACTGAAGGAGTGCACACTCACAGTGGAGCTCACCTCCCCTGATGCGCGCGCTCCTCTCCCAATGCAGGCGTGATGACATCACTCACCAGCTCCGGCACTTCAGGGGATGCGCTGGTGAATGACGCCACCTTGTTCACCACCCCTGATTTAGTATGATATTAAAATAAAATTTACCTATACATGGTTGAAAAATGTATTTTATAACATGCCATAAAAGAAAAGACTAAATGATTCTGATTAATAACTATATAAAAAATATCCATCAGCAACATAATATATTCCATGTTTCTCACCAGTGACTAATTATAGTCAGAGAAATTCCATTTAAAAATAAGCAATTATTAAGAAAATGTTGCAATTAAAGATAAGCAACACATAAAATTCAATTGCTCCATTCTATGGAATGCTTTCTAAGGAACAGGTTTTTTACATGTTATTTTTCATTGTTAAATATTTTTTTTTATATCTATATAACATACTTATTTTGATTGATTTATGCATTTATAATCACTTTCTTACAGAAGATCCTCTTTTCTCACCTATTTCCTCTTCAGCAGATCAGTGTGGAATCTTATGCCACTGACTTGATCCACAGGCTTGAGAATTCTAAAATAAACAATGAGAAAGAAGCAGGTGGGCACCAGTTCTGTGAGGTTTCACACCTGCGGGATTTTGATTGGTTACTCAGCAGCAGCTCTGTGAGGTTACATACCTGCAGGATTATGATCACAGCAGCACTGTGAGGTTTCACACCTGCATGATTCTGATTGGTTACTCAGTAGCACCAGTTCTGTGAGGTTCAGAACGCCTTCCGAACGCCTAGCACTCCAGAGAGTAGTCAACACGGGTCAACGAATCATTGGAATTCAGCTGACTACTATTGATAGCATCTTCCGTAGCCGCTGCCTGTCCAGAGCTTTAAATATAATCAATGATGCCAATCACCCTAATCATAATCTGTTTTCCCTTCTTAATGCAAGGACTAATAGACTTAGAAAAAGCTTCTTCCCTGATATCATTGTCAAATTGAACCTCTCCCTTTTCTTCTCCTCTAATATTAATTTCTTCTTCTTTTATATACAAATTTATTGTACTCATTGTGTTTTATAGTATATATTTATTATATATGGACGCACTTTAATTTTGCTGGTATGTATACCGTATATGTACTACTCAGTGACAATAAACTCTATCTATCTATCTATCTATCTATCTATCTATCTGTCTGTATCTATCTATCTGTATCTATCTGTATCTATCTATCTATCTATCTATCTGTATCTATCTATCTGTATCTATCTATCTATCTATCTGTATCTATCTATCTATCTATCTATCTATCTATCTATCTATCTATCTATCTATCTATATCTTTTGCTCTAAAGAGTTTAAAATGAGTCTGGATACCTTCATTAAGTATCGACCTTGCTTGAAGTCTCTTCATCTCCTTTCCAACTGCCTTGGTTCCGGTGATTTTTCAGCATGTTTGGTGCTAATTAACAGAAACAATCAGAATCATTTCAAATAAACTTTGCCTCCCAATGCCACTCAGAACAATTACAAATCCATTTCCTAATCTCCTGTTAATCAGAACCATTACAAATCCATAGTGCAGTCTTCTGTTAATCAGAACCATTACAAATCCATAGTGCAGTCTTCTGTTAATCAGAACCATTACAAATCCATAGTGCAATCTCCTGTTAATCAGAACCATTACAAATAAACCAAGCCTTATTGGGCGATTAAAGGAACAGTAACTCCAAAAATGAAAATGCCTGAAATTCATCTATTGTTAATAATTTTTTAATTTGTGCTTCCAGAAAATGTCTAAATTGTGTCTAGAAAGAATGATAATTAGCTGTTTAGCTTTAACATCTTTATTTAAAATTCTAGAGCACTTCATGAATATGTATTATCTATAGCACCATAAAAAAAACAGAACCATGTAAGGTCTGTTTAACAACATGGCTGCTATCAGTAAAGACAAAAACAGACAGAAAGCAAAAAAATTCATGAATATAATATCTTTAAAGATAACATTTTTACAAGTGATGTATTTGAATAACTTCCATGTCATTTCATTGGGGTTTTTTTTTGCTGTTACTGGTCCTCTAAAGATAATTTAACAAAAATCTTTTTTGTTTGTGCCTGAAAAATATCATACAGAACTGTAACTGAGTTACACAAAATACATAATCAAGCAAAAATCCTTTAAAACAGGGGTCTCAAGTTTGCGGCCCCTGGTCCTGCATTCCACCAGGCGTTTTGTTCGCCGGTAGGGCACTGGATCCGACACAGAGGGAGTCCTAGCTGACTCCCTCTGTGCAAAGTGGAGGGCTCCTGTGACCCGATCGGTCACAGGAGCCAATAGGAACCCTGGAGTGCATGTGATCTGCGCTTCCAGGTTCCTTCTCCTTTAATGTGCTGCCGGCAGCGGTAGCAACAGCATGGGCTGCTGAACTCTGTCGGGGGGTAGGTAAAACTCCCCCACAAACCCACCCAACTCCCCCACAGACACTCCTGATCCCCCACCCCACAGCTACCACTA